>CAUYUJ010008005.1:10000-42940 GCA_963575745.1 Prorocentrum cordatum | reverse complement strand
GAGGAGGGAGGGACGAGAGGGGAAGGAGGGATGTGGAATGAGGGATGGGGAACGGGAGGAGGAAGGAGGGACGGGGAAGGAGGCACGAGGAGGGAGGGGGGCGATGGGGTAGGGGTGGATGGAAAGAAAGAGGGGGGGGAAGTAGGAGGGGGCGAGCAATGAAGATGATGAGGAGGAGCTGGTGAAGCAGGAGGGGGGGCAGGAGGAAGAGACGATGGAAGAGGACGAAGAAAAAGACGAGGAAAAGGAGGAGATTGAGGAGGAGAGGGAGGATGAGAGGGCGGAGGGACTGGAAGAGAGAAACGAGGAGAGAGAGAAAGACATTCAGTTTGCAGGAAGAGGGGTGCAACCAGGAGATGGGAGGAGACCTTTGCTTCATGGTGAACAACCCACCAGCCCTTTTGGGCGTATGTGAGTTAGTTCTTCCAACCTTGTTTTTCCCGTTCGGGGAAATGTTTACCTCTCCAGTATCCCCTCTCCCCGAATATGGAATGCTCCCCCCCGCGAGGGGTTAACGCGTCCCAGATGGCCCAATATCGCTCCAAGATGGCCCCAGAGAGCCCGAGATGGTCTCCGAGATGGCTTAATATACCCCATCATGGCTCAAGATATTCTCCAACATGTCTCCAAGAAGTATCAAGAGCGCATCACGACGGAATCGAGTGTCCTCCGAGCCTCCGAAGGACGCCCCCGAGATGCCAAAATCCTTCCCACACCTGGGAGAAACTAATGTGTTCTCGCCTTCTCGCCTTTTCGCTTACGCCGGACTGTCAAGGCCTCAAGATGGCTCCATGATCGCCCACCAGAGCCCCATGAAGGAGGACGTCTGAACACACGTCTATCACATAGCGCCTTCGGAGACGTGTGCGAGAGGTGGTTGAGGGCATCTATGCTACAGAACGTCTCGGAGCAAATACAACACATGACGCGTGGAGACGCATGTCCGATTCCGAAAACCCTCAACCCAAAAAGGTTTTCATATCTTGGTGGCGCATTTTTTATTTTGCCGCCTTCCGCCGAGCTTCCGTCGGCGGAGGTGGCCTCGTTTTACTTCCGCCGTCCTTCCGCCGCGGAAGAGATGGCAACTCCTTTTATACTCGAAGGCAAGGCCCTTTCTGGAACGCCCCACATGTACCACATGATACATCACGCCTGGAGACGAACCTGCCATAAGACGCGTGCAGTAAAACTTCCTACGGCACGTCTGTACACACGTGCACACCACAAAACGCCCGGGTATAAATATATACCACAGGACGCCAGAGCACGACTATACCACAAGACGCGTGGAGACAAGTCTACCACGAAACGTCAAGGGGTCCGCTATACCACAGGATGCCCGGGGACAAACATACCTCTGGACGTCTGGAGTTATGTGTGATTGAGCACGTATGGAGACAGCTATGCCGGACGACGCCTGGACACGAATATGCAGAAGACCTGGAGACAAATGTGCTACAGGCCGTTGGGGACATGTATCGGTCACACTAGATTTCGCAACTATACTAGAGAGAGCATGGAGCCAAATCTACCACAGGACGTCTGGAGAGGGGATACAGCCCAGTACGTCTGGGTACAGGGTACACACATACCACAGGACCAGTGGACACAAACTACGCCTGGAGACGCATCTAGCCAAGGACGTCTGGATTCGCCACCGTGCCCCCCTGGTACACCAAGGCGTCCAGAGCCCCCCCCCCCTCCTGGTAGCGTCCAGGCGCATGCGCGGACCCCCGTCCTTGCCGAGGCCACGATCGCTGGGTCCGCGCTCCAAGCTCCAGGAAATGGCCCCCGCTCCGGAACCGCTTCCTGGCCCCCGCTGCGTTCGAAAATCGGTCCAGGAGGGAAAGCCGACTAGGGTGGACCCTGGGAGCGGTCAGAAAACAACGTTGAACGATTTTGGGTCGGCAACGTCGTCGTCGTCGTCGCCGTCGTCGCCATCGTTGTCGTCGTCGTCGTCGTCGTGGTCGTGGTCGTCATCGTCGTCGTTACCGTCGTCGTCGTCGTCGTCGTCGTCGTCGTCGTCGTCGTCGTCGTCGTCGTCGTCGTCGTCGTCGTCGTCGTCGTCGTGGTGGTCGTCATCGTCGTCGTCGCCTCGGAAACCGAAGATGAGTGTCACTTGGAGCATCTGCGGCCCTCAGTGCGGGCATCCTGGGGCCTCCAGGCGCGCCGGGGGGACCCCCGGGGCCCCCCGACCTTGAGGAAGCGCGGCTCGGGCGCAAAGCTGCGGCGCACACGATGCGTGACGCCCAGAGGCGTCAGAGCTGTCTCCGGGAGGCCTCCCGGAGGCCCAGGCGCGGCCCCCAAGGGGCTGCACACCTGCCTCCACGAGGCCTCCGAGAGACCTCCCGCAGCATCCCAACGAGCATCGGCCTCTGAGCCACAACCCAGGCACGGTGGCGGGATGGGCCGAAGGCCGTTCGATACCAGAGGACGTCATGTAGCACACCATAAGACGGGACGCCTAGGGACACATCTACTACTGAACGCCTTGAGGCAAATGTACCACAGGGCGTCTGCAAACAAGCGTTCCACAACATGTCCCGTGAGATACGACCGCGCGTAAAATTGCGATATAAACGCAACAGAGGACGTCTTGGGGCAAACATGCCACAGGACGCCTGGACGTAAATAGATCACTCGAAGCGGGATACTACAGGTCACAATGCTTGGAGACACGCGTCACACATTATCCAGGGTACACGCGCTCTACATGATACACGGAGACATATTTCCTATCATACGCATGGAGACAGCATAGTTCAGCACATGCGGAGATAAACGCAACGGAGAGTGTGGAGATAACTATGTCACTGGATGCCAGACGACACATGCACTGCAACATGTTTGCGGGCAACTACACCACATGACGCCTGGAATCAAATGTCCCCGCGCCGTTTGTTCTCGACGCGCCTAAGTGGACAAAGCCGACACCGCGGTAAACCCACGGCATGCCGTGCGCCCCGCGTCCAAGTAATTAGACGACGCCGCCACCGCGGCAAACCCACGGCGAGTCCACCGCATCCGAGGTGCCGTTTGCCCTGGTGGCCGAGGCGCCCTCCCCAAGACGCAAGGCGGCGCGTCGGGACACACGGCGCGGCGACAAGCAGAGCACATGACGACTGAGCTATGTGAGGGCAAGATTCTAATCCATATCCCCTGCGTCTTGGAGTTTCGGGCCCCCTTCCTCCGATACCAGAGGCGCCGTGGATCTGGATCAAAAACAATCTCGCCCCTAGAAAAAGTCAGATTTTGGCCATATCCGCTGCGCCGCGGCCTGTTGGCGCCCCTTCCCAGAAAGTCCAGGACGCAGTGGGTATGGACATACAGCCGGGGCCCTGAAGAAGGAACCCTTTTCGTTGGGGAGGGGCTCGGTGTTCCTTGATTGTTCGACAGTTTGCCTTCTGTTTTCCTGAAGTTTTCCATGGGAAATCGAAGTTCAACTTGTGGGAGAAAGGGGCCCCGTTCCTTATGTAGGGTTCCTTAGGTCAACGCCCCGACTGTAAGTCGTGCCCGCACGTAGCTCACCGTCGCTGCTGCTCCCCTCGCCGCAGCCCGGGCCCGGACGGGGGCGCCCCCCACCTGGCCGCAGCGAGAGGCTTCGGTGGCACGGCCGCGCCCCTGCCCTCTGTGCTCCACGCCCCAGGCTGCTGCACTTCACACCTCCTTGCGGCGTGGACTTCACCCTTCACCCACCTGCAACATGCAGTGATTGGCCCTGGGCAAGGGTGGCATCTTCCCCGCGTGAACGAATAGCCGGGCAACACAAGCTGGGACCCCCCGCGAATGCGCTAGCCCCTGGCAACTCTCGGGCCGGGCGAAAGGGGGGGATAGCAAAGGGGGGCTTTGAGAATCAGCTCACGTGGCTGATCTTACCGACGCCCCCCGGCGGCGGGGCCGAAACCAGCTGCATGCAGCAGATTTCGACCCCCTCCTTTCCCCAATCCCCCCCCTTCGTCGGGCCCGAAACTCCCATGGGGATCGTTCCTGGATGGGCCAGTGGGGATTCGCGAAGCCGACCCCTCCCTGGACCCTGGCCCTGGGGGTGGTTTTTCGTCCCGGGTCCAGTTTTAAGGGTCCTCTGTCCCGACCACGGGCCCAGGGGGCCGAAATCCTGGAAAAACCGCCAGATTGAACAAATCGGATCCTCGGATCTCTGGGGGCTCGCGCAGCGTCAAGCACTGTGCAGTCGGGCGACGAGCTCATCTGGAAGAAGAAAAACGCTGTAAGCACAAACTTCCTCCTCCTCCTCCTGCTCCTCCTACTGCTCCTTCTCCTCCTCCCCGTCCTCCTGCTCCTCATCCCCGCGAAGCGCTCCTGCAACTTCACCTTGCCGGAGGTCGGGTCGAAGCCTCCCGGGCCAATCTCCCGATCTCTGCCCGATCCCCAGGCTGGCGACGCTTTAAGGCAGCGGTGCCGGGGGGACTTCGCAGGATTCTGGGGAGCCCAGCGCAGGAACTTGAGCGCAGAAGAAGGACGAGAGCGAGGAGAGAGAGAGAGAGAGAGAGGGAAGGAGAATGAGGGAGGGAAGGCCGTGTGGCAGAGTCTGTGCGTGCAAACATTCTGGTGCGATCTGTGTGGTGCAAACTGTGCGGCCGCCCAGTGGTCCCCAGGCGAACTCGCAGCGGGCCCGCCCAGCGCTCGGCTGTTGCCAGAAGTGCCCCTGGGCCGAGGTGTCCCCAGCTTGTCGCTCCTCTCTAGCGCGCCTCATCCCCCTCCTCACCTCCTTCCCGCCCTCCTCCCTCGCTGCCTACCTCCACTCACTCCCCTTCCCTCCTCCCTCCCTACACCTCCCTCATCATCCTCTCCATCCTCCTATAACTCCTCCTCATACGCTCCTCCTCCTACTCATCTCCTCCTCCTCAATCATGATCCTCCTCCTCCTCCTCCTCCTTCTTCTCCTCCCCCTCCCTCCCCCCCTCCTCTCCTCCTTCCTCCTTCATCCTCCTCCTCCTCCTCCCCTCCTCTCATCATCCTCCTCCTCCTTCCCTCCTCCTCCTCGTCCCTTCACAACCTTCCCTCCCCCTCCTCCCCCTCTCCTCCTCCTCCTCCTCCTCCTCCTCCTCCTCCTCCTCCTCCTCCTTTTCGCTCCTTTCTGGCGCCCCTGGGCCCTCTGGGCCTCGCGAGGGGTGCCCTGGAGGCCGTCCGGGACACTGCTCGAGAATCCCGAGGGTACCTCGGGCCGGGGGTACTTCCAGCAGCACCCGAAACGCACGGGGTGCCCACGAGGCGCCCACGGCGGACCGCCAGCAGGGCACCGGGCGGAAGCCTGGCGGAGCCTCCCCGCGCACGGGGCGCTCACGAGGCGGCTGCGGCCAGCCACCAACCGGGCACCAAGCGCAGGCCGTCAAGCAGTGGCGAAGCGTCCTGACTCGCCGATATCGAGGCCTCCCAGATGGGGTCCGAGTAGATGGGGCCTATGGATCGCGCCGCATCGCCAATGCATCGCCGATGCATCGCCGATGCATCGCCGATGCGTCGGCGACGTCGGCGTGGGGAACGTCGGGCCCCACACCGAGCCGCATCGCCGATGCATCGCCGATGCATCGCCGATGCATCGCCGATGCATCGGCGATGCGGCGCGATCCTCCGACCCCATCTGCTCCGACCCATCTGGGAGATCTGGACTATAGGCCCACCAAATAATGTTCTAAGAGCCTGTTGTGGTCTGCGCGAGATGTTCTCAGAACATTTCTGGCTGTGTCTGTCTTGTTTTAACATATAAGGCTGATGTTCTAAGAACCTTGTTTTTGTTCTTGGAACATGTTTAGGTTCTAGGAACATGTCGTGGTAGGCCAATCAGAATGCTGGGACAGTCGGTCCTTGCTCAGAGCCTGGCGGAGCAATGCAATTACGGGAAAAGACGAGGAAAAACCCCTAAGTGCAAGCACTGTGCGGGTAACATGCAATGACTGATACGATGCCTGCATGCACAGGCACTGCCATCGGCCACCAGAGCAGCACTATGAATGATCCCGTGATGACATAAAGGGGGGCGGGCGGTGCAGCAACATCCGCACAGGAAGCCACACGTTTCATAGTTTGAGCTACGTTCGCTTGCCGCCGACGCTCTCTGCAAGTTGGCCTGCACCCCGTCTTACCACTGGCCCTTGTTGCCATGCTCTACGTTGTTGCCGAGAGCCCCTTGACCGCGGCCACTCCTGCTGCGAGGCTTGCGCCCGTTGGTCGTCGAATCGGTGAGTCGGATCGTCGATCGAAATAAGTGGGATAGGCGGGAATCGGCAGCCGAGTTGGGAAAAGTCGAATCGGCGGAAATCGGAAGGCCAATAAGAAGTCGGAGCCCAAATCGTAATCCGAAATCGAATCGAATCGGAATCGGAATCCATCGAACTTGAACCGAATCGAACAGGAGGAGTCGAAACGATCCGTGTGTTTCACGCACGCAAGTCGAGTCGAACCTGTTTGAACCTGTTTGCATCTTCGACAACATCGAACGGCCCGTCATCTCTTGTCGGCCGCCAAAGGCTCATGCACCCGAGGGATCTTTCGCACCCGTCGCAAACCTTCCCGCGGCAGACCACACCCACACCAAGACTAGTTACTTATTCTCTTGCACAGCTGTGCTCTAGAGCTCGGACCTCTGTATTTTCGTCGTCATCGTTCGTTCGTTCCTCGTTCGTCCTCCCCCTCGCGTCCACGGAAGGAAACTCCTGGAGGAAGCAGTCGAAAGCCTCCTGTTCCTCGCAGTTCCTTGGTGCAAGAGCCATTGCACGCGCGCCACTTGTACACCGCAGCGCGCGGAGCAGTGTCCGCAAGACTGTGCAGGGCCACTCTGGATAACGCTTGGCCTGTAATGCGACGAGGAGAAGGAGGAGGAAACCGATTGGGAGGGGAGGGGCTTGCCTCCGGCCTGTCCGCACTCTCCGAAGTCCCTGGCACAGGCCCGAGATGGCTCGCAAGCGTCGCGAGCACGTCTGCGAGACGGCTTCTCCTCCCGTCGACCTCCCACTTCCGAACCTTCCTTTAGGTCGGGCATGTCCCCCTACAGGGGGATTTTGGACGAAAAATAAAAATACCCCCAAAACTATTCAAACGTAGTCAACAACAAATGCTAAACAAATGCCACTCCAGACGATTTTAAGGCAATTTTTGAATCTTCCTCCTGCAGAGGGACGTGCCCGACTTACTTAAACCTTCCGTGCGTGAGGCGCCGCCGACGCGCGGCTGCGGTGATCGCCGCCGCGCGGCTTCTATCGGCGGCGCGTCCCAGGGGGGGAGAGGCAGGGAGGAGGGATGAGGAGGAGGAGGAGGAGGAGGAGGAGGAGGAGGAGGAGGAGGAGGAGGAGGAGGAGGAGGAGGAGGAGGAGGAGAAGGAATCTGAGCAAGAGGACGAGGATAAACAATAGGAGGAAGAGGAGGAGGAAGAGGAGTAGGAGGAAGAGGAGGAGGATAAGGAGGAGGAGGAGAAGGAAGAAGAAGAGGAAGAGGAGCGCAATAGGAGGAGGAGGACGGGTCTTCTCACACACGAGGCTCAGATGGCCTCTGGCCTTCCGAGAAGCTTTCTACGCCTTCTCCGAAGTCCTGCCGCCTTCTGAGGATTGGGGAGCCGAGCTCTACCCGCCGATTTGTCCTGCCGCGCACTGAAGTTCGCACAAGAAAACGGATCCTGGTGTAGACGGGATCTATGTGTATACGTTTTTCGTCGTGTCCCCCGGGAAACGGGGAAACAAGAATACACCACACCACCCCGACGTCGTCCCCGACCCTCAGAAAGTCCTGGGATTGAGAAACCGCCCGCCACTGGTGATATATATATATATATATATATATATATATATATATATATATATATGAAAAAATGCTCCAATTCCCGAAGAATGCCTGCCCCCTCTCGCTTCCCCCCTCGGCGCTCCGCAGAATCTGCCGCGTGGAGGGTGCAGCAAGTGAAGGTCCAGGGTCCCCGTGCCCCCTGTTGACCGCCTCGGGGGCGGAAGCTGCTCGCCTGCAGGCCCTCGGGGCTGAGAGGCCCCAGAGCTGGCCCTCTCCAGGGCCGGGCTGACGGCGATGTTGCTCCATGGTGATGTCGGGAACCGCAGTGCAGGACCTCACGAACCACACTTGCCTACATTTCCGATCTGCGAACGGATCGAGCGAGCAACGCCACAGCGAGTTGTAGGACAGCGCGGGCCACGCGTTCCCACAGCACCGAGACCTACATTTAGGTCGGGCCTGTCACCCTACAGGCGGGTTATGGACGAAAAATAAGCCATAGCCAACACATATTCAAAAGATGCTAAAAAATAGTCCCAAAGTCGTCCCCAGACTTTTTTGTTGCTATTTTTAATGTTCCTCTTGTAGAGCGACAGGCCCGACTTAAGCCTACATCGCCGTCGCCTACACCGCCGTTGGCCGTCTGCGGCCCCCTGGATCGGCGGAGGCTCCGCGAGGGCCCCAAGAGAGGGCCCCAAGGTGGCTCCAAGACACCTCCGAGAGAAAACGCTTCCGAGGCGGTTGTTGCACAACAGCTCCCAACTTCGCGCTTCGCGCTGCGCGAAGGGCGAAGTGCGAATAACTTCGTTCTCTCGCGTCGCCTCCCAGGGGAAAAGATGAGGGTGAGGAGGAATCGGAGCTGAACCGCGAAGCGCGAATAACTTCGCGCCCTCGAGGGCGCCCATGTGCACTGCACTCTTCTACACTTCCCTGATCAAAGCAACTCGCCTGGCGATCTGCTTCTGGATGTGCTGGTGGGGATACCCTTTTTTTTGGTACGCGGGCGCGCGAAGACGAGTCGAACGCCGTGCAAGCGAAGGGGGGCCGCGCCGAAGCAACAACAAAAAACAACGAAGCGAGCGGCGCCCAGCTTAGAGCGGAACAGGGCTCAACGCGGCAAAAATGGCGCGGGAGGCATCACAAACCAGCATCAGAGTCACGTCAATCTCAAATCGGGATGCTCGAAGCGTCAAGAATTGGCCCTCTGGGATCGGCGGAGGTCGCGCCCGAATCAGCCCGCGGACCCTCCTGTGGGCCTTCCTTGTCTGCTGCTCGGACCCAGCCGTGGACCTTCCTGGCGATGGTGGCGACACCTCCCTCTGAGGGCCTCAGCATGCTTGAGTGGAGTTCTGAGGGCAACTTTGTAGTCTTGAAGACAAGCACAGTCGGGCCCGGCCGCCGGGTGGCCAGTGCAACGCCGGCCTGAGCCATCGATGCTGTAGAACGTCTGCCCCGCCCACAGTTTGACCGTACGCATCTTGCCTTCTGTGAGCGTTCCTGGGCGAGGCGGGCTGCAGGGAGGGGAGGGAGGGGGGGGGCACTATGATTACAGACCGACCAGATTATAAGACGCACTGTTAAACCAGTACGCGGGCAGACTAATATTCGAGATGCGGTCGTCGTTCACTGGCTGAGCTATGGACATCAATAGTTTGACAGGCACCGCATACTTGATTCGACTCGCCTGTCAGACAAGGCTGATCTGCGAGATCCCGTATGAAAGACGTCTAAATGGCAATCGCCACTGAACTTGCGCAATCTTGTGTAAAGTCTTAGTCATGTGCTCGGTTCTTCGCTCGAGGCTCGGACTCGAATGACTGGCGTAACACGTCTCAAAAAACATTGATATCTTGCCCAGTCCTGCCTCCGGGACCTAGGGCACCCGCAAATCCATTAGAAATGCTTCGAACCCTTTGTCACAATCCCCCTACCTTGTCCGCATCCGTCTCGATCTTCCTCATTCTTGCTCGCCCTGCCTCCCCTTTCCTCCTCTCCCTCCTGTCTCTGCCCCCTTCCTCCGCCGAGGCTCTGAGACTTCGAAGACCAAAGTCGTATAAACACAACCTGCCCCTAAATGATACTATCGCTGGAGACGGCGAAATCGTGCGCATAGACACAACAGCCACAAACACACCCTCCCACTTCGCGCCGTGCTTATCCACTCCCCCCCTTCTCCTCCCTCTCCTGCATCATCTATCCACTCTTATCTCCTTTCCTCCCCCCTCCTCCTTCTTGGGCGCGAATGGATTGGGGGGGCGATAAATGTGGGGGGGGGGGAAGAAAGGTGCCCTTTTCGGGGCCGAAAGGTCCCCTTTGGGGCCCTAAAGGGCTCCTTTTCTGCAGCCCTCGCTGTCCCTCCAATCATCGCCCCCTCATTACGCGCCCCACAAGCCTCAGATCACTCTTCCTTTCCAGCCCTCCTCACTCCCTCCCTCCCTCCCTCCCTCTCCGGCTCATCCAGCAGCACACGCTTGCTGCGTCGACAACATGCTCTGGGAATCTGCGGGGGTGTATGCACTCTTCACAGAAGATGAGGCCAATCAGTTGCTCCGTACAGCCTTCCACGAGGTCACCCCTGATGCCTAAAATGTCCTTGACGACATTAGGCACCCAAAAGAGCTCTCTACAGCCCCTAAGAGTTCAAGCAGAGAACACTATCATACATCAATCATGTGATGTTTCCGAGCGTGCGTTCAACACGGACGCCATGACTTCACACCAGTGGCACACATGTGAAGACGACATGAGCCAACAGCGCACTGCAGCATCATGCGTGATCAGAAGGACGAGCTCACACACATGACGCAACTAGACATATACCAGCAAACAGCACGCACAGCACATATGACGGCTGAGCGTACGTAGTACACGATGGAACAAGCGCGCACACTAGGGAGAGAGAACACTTGCAGCGGCCGTCCGAAACAACATGTCTCCTGTGTTTTTTTGTTCCAACCATCCTGTGGTGTTGGGTCTTCGGTTTGAAGAGACAGCGCCCCGCGTTCCTTCCTTCCTCCTCCTCTCCTCCTCCTCCTCCTCCTCCTCCTCCTCCTCCTCCTCCCCCTCCTTCCATCCCTTGCCTCTGCCAATCATTTCGGCACACCCCTCACGAGGATCGTAATGGCACAGGCCGCATGCGCCCGACGCCCATTTTTGGCACACGCACATTTTGGGACACCACTCGCACGGTTCGTGGCCCCATTGGGGGTGCCAGCGAAGGCCCCAATGGCACAGACCGCATGCGCCCGACGCCCAATTTGGCACACCCCTCAAACGGTTCGTGGCCCCATAAGGAACTCCACCGAAAACGGTACCCACAACGCGGTGCTCACAACTACGTATGGTTGTGCCCTGCGCAGCGATTTGTCCCGACCTTCCTGCGTTGGGTACTCGTTTTGAATAGAGCACAATCGTCGCCTCCTCCTCCTCCTCCTTCCCGCCTCCTCTCTTCTCTCCTCCTCTCCTCTCTTGCTTTCGTTCTCCTCCTCTCTTCGCTCCTCTTCTTCTCTCTTGCCATTTGCCTGGTTTGCTCTCGCCATCCCTGGGGGGCTGCGATCGGCGAAGCTGTCGCCACTTTCGAGGGCTGCTGGTGGGTCCAGCGGAGTGAGGCACCGCCCAGATCCACAGTAGACCTCGCCATCTCTGGGGGGCCGCGGTCAGCGAAACCGTCGTCAGTTTCGAGGGCGCTGGTGGGTCCAGCGGAGTGAGGCACCGCCCAGATCCACATCAGACCTCGCCATCGCTGGGGGGCCGCGGTCAGCGAAACCGTCGCCAGTTTCGAGGGCGCTGGTGGGTCCAGCGAAGTGAGGCACCACCCAGATCCATATTAGACCTTGCCAACCCTGGGGGGCTGCGATCTGCGAATCTGTCGCCACTTTCGAACGGTGCTGGTGGGTCCACTGGGGCGGGACACCGGATTCAAATGAGACCTCGCCATCCCTGGTGGGCTGCGATCTGCGAAGGTATCGCCACTTTCGAGAGCTGCTGGTGGGTCCAGTGGGGTGGGGCACCACCCAGATTCAAATGAGACCTCGCCACCCCTGGGGGGCTGCGATCTGCGACGCTATCGCCACTTTCGAGAGCTGCTGGTGGGTCCAGCGGAGTGAGGCACCACCCAGATTCAGATTGGACCTCGCCATCCCTGGGGAGCTGAGATCTGCGAAACTGTCCCACTTTCGAGGGCTGCTGGCGGGTCCAGCGGAGTACCACCCATATTAACAATGAGACCTCGCCATCCCTGGGGGCTGCGATCTGCGAAAATGTCGTCACTTTCGAAGGCTGCTGGGGTTTCCAGCGGGGTGCCGTCGCGGGCCGCCCGCAAACCTGGCGGCGCGCTTTCACGCGCTTAGCTCCCGCACTGAGACGTGCAAGAAGGAAACAAATAAGCTGGCGGGCGAGCTAAACCCCGCCTGCGTCTTGCACGAACAATATGCAGGTGCCATCATTTTGTCGAGCGTGGCGGCGGCATGGCGCAAGCAGCGCTACATCTGTAGCGTACTACCGACAAAAACAACACTCCTCGGTCACCTCCCATCACTATCGTCGTCGTCGTCTGCCTCCTGCCACCTTCACTCTGCTGCTGTCGCGTTGACGGTTCGCCTCCCCTCCCCCCCACGCGTCCTTCTCCTGCCCTTCGTTTTCGCCCCCATGTCCTCCTCAAGACTGGGCACCCGTTTCTCGTCCTTCTGTCGTTGTCTTGTGAATCGTGCCACGTGAGCGCATCCCATGTAGCGCGTACAGCATAGAACGGCGCCTGCACGATCATTGTCCTGGCAAGTTTGGGCCAACTCCTCTTGCCACTTGATGCACATGTGTTGGTTACGTCACAGGGTAATGTTCTCCAGCCCTCCTGCGTTGGGTACTCATTTTGAATCGAGCACTGCTCGCGCAACTCCTTCTCCCACCTCCTACCTCCTCTCCTCTTCTCATCTTTCCTATCTGCGTCTTGCCTCGCTCCCTCCTGCCAGCCAACTTGCCTCCTACCTGGTCATCTCTGTGGGGCTGCGATCAGCGACACTGTCGCCGCTTTCGAGGGCTGCTGGGGGGTCAGACCTCGCCATTCCTGGGGGGCTGCGATCTGCGAGCCTGTTACTGGTTTCGAGATCTGCTGGGGGTCACAGCGGAGTGGCGTCCCACGCGGGTCACCAGGATACCTCGCCACCCCTGGGGGGCTGCGATCTGCGAACCTGTCGCCACATTCGAGGGCTGTTGGGCTGTCCAGCGGAAGGACGTCCTTCGCGGGTCACCAGGATACCTCGCCATCCCTGTGAGGCTGCGATCTTCGAGACTGTCGCCATTTTCGAAGGCTGCTGGGGGGTCCAGCGGGGCGACGTTTTACAAGGACCACCAAGAGACCTCGCTGGTGGGTCCAGCGGACTGGCGTCCTCCGCGGATCACCCGGAAACCTCGCCATCCCTGGGGGGCTGCGATCTGCGACACTGTTGCCACTTTCAAAGGCTGCTGGGGGTCCAGCGGGGCGACGTCCTACGCGGGTCACCAGAGTACCTCGCCACCCCTGGGGGGGCTGCGATCTGCGAATCTGTCGCCATTTTCGAAAGCTGCTGGGGGTTCTAGCGGGGTGACGTCCCACGCGGGTCACCAGGAAACCTCGGTATCCCCGGGGGCTGCGATCTGCGAAAGTGTCGCCGTTTTCGAAGGCTGCTGGTGGGGGGCCCAGCGGAGTGACGTCCTACGCGGAACACCAGGAGACCTCGCCATCCCTGGGGGGCTGCGAGCTGCGAGACTGTCGTCACTTTCGAAAGGCTGTTGGGGGGGTCCAGCGGAGTGACGTCCTACGCGGGTCACCAGAAGACCTCGCCATCCTTGTGGGGCTGCGATCTGCGAAAGTGTCGCCGCTTTCGAAGGCTGCTGGTGGGGTCCAGCGGAGTGACGTCCTACGCGGAACACCAAGGAGACCTCGCCATCCCTGGGGGGCTGCGATCTGCCAGACTGTCGCCACTTTCGAAGGCTTGGGGGGTCCAGCGGAGTGGCGTCCTACGCGGATTCAAATGAATCTTCGCTGTCCGTGGGGGCTGCGATCTGCGAAACTCGAAAGCTGAAGGGGGTCCAACGGAATGACGTCCTACGCTGGTCACCAGGAGACCTCGCCACCCGTGGGGGGCTGCGATCTGCGAGACTGTCGCCACTTTCGACGGCTTCTGGGGGTCCCGCGGGGTGACGTCTTACCCGGATTCCGATCAGACCTCGCCATCCCTGGAGGGCTGCGATCTGCGAAGCTGTCACCACTTTCGAAGGCTGCTGGGGTTCAGCGGAATGATATCTTACCCAAATTCAGATGAGACCTCGCAATTCCTGGAGGGCTGCGATCTTCGAATATGTCGCCACATTCGAGGGGTGTTGGGGGATCCAGCAGGTGACGTCGTACGCGGACCACCAAGAGATCTCGCCATCCCTGGGGGGCTGCGAAGCTGGCGGGCGAGCTAGGACTCGCTCGCTTCTTGCACTAACTATAAGCAGGTTTCATGTTTTTTTCTCCAGCGCCGCGGCGACATGGCGTAAGCAGCACTCTTCGGTCTCCTCCCGTCATTTTCGCCGTCTTCCTCTGCCCCCTGCCACCTTCCTTCTGCTGCTGCCGCGCTGGCGGTTCGGCCCCCCACGCGTCCTCCTCCTGCCCTTCGTTCCCGCCCCGATGTCCTCCTCAAGCCTGGGCCCTCGCTCCTCATCCTTCTGTTGTTGTCCTGTAAATCGTGCCACATGAGCGCATCCCTTGTAGCTTGCACAACATGTAACGGCGCCTGCGCTGTCATTGTCCTGGCAAATTTGGGCCAACGCCTCTTGTCACTTGATGCAAACGGGTTGGGTACGTCATCACATATTTTTTGAGCTTTCCTTCTTTTTTCTTGCGCTGCCGCCCTTCTGGCAGAGCGGGCACTTGCTGGCGGTAGGCTCAGCGTAATGGCAAACATCAAGGAGCCGTACTCTATACACCGACGGTTTTTTCTGGCTCCGCACTGGAATTCGCAGAAGAAAGCGGATCCTGGTGTACACGAGATCCTAGTGTATACATTTTTCGTTGTTTCCCAGGAAAACGGGGGAAACATATACACCGCACCACCTCGACGTCGTCCCCGACCCCCAAAAAATCTTGGGATTGAAGAACAGCCCGCCTCTGGTAATGCATATACTCCACCTTCCGAGGAGGAGGGGGCGCGGTCTCTGATGGGCGTCTTTTCATTCTGGGTTTCGCCATGTGGCCGAAGGGTGGGGGAGAGGGGGGGGGTCTGGGTCTGGGCCGGTGCTGAGTCGACTTGATTTTGCCAGTCGCGTGAGCAGATTGGGGGAAGGGGTCCTGACCAGTCACCCCAAGCAGCCAAAATCTGGTCTACTGAAGGGGGGGTGGGGGTGGTATCTTTGCCTAGGTGGCTTGTGTGCTTTCCTGCTTTCTAATAAATCGTTTACAGCGTTTCCGCCGAACATCTAATACAAAAACGCTGCGTTTTCTTTTGTTTTCGAAGTTGTGTGTGTGTGTGTGTGTGTGGAAACCTGGTGTTTTTTTACAAGTTTCTGGGGGGGAAACCAGGGGCCCGCGCCGATCGGCGAAATAATGAAACTGCTATCTTTTCTCCTTCTCAATTTTCTCCCTCGTCCTCCGCCCCGTTGGCGCGGCGGTCTCCTGTCTTGTCCGTGCAGATCACGGACGCGGACCCGAGAGTCTCCACGGCGGCGAGGTTCCTCTCGAAGCCGGGAGGTCGGGGGCGGGGAGCCAGGAAGGGGGAAGGCGATCGTGCCAGCTGCGGAGGAGAGGAGGGGGGAGGGCGATAAACGGGAAGGGCGAACGGTGGAGGGGTGCACACCCCGAGCGCGATCCACGGTCTGCCTACCTGGAGGAACAAGAAACGGCAGCAAGCATAAACTTTCGGCGCGGATCTGGTGGGGTCCCTCTCCCCGGCGGGCGGAACGCGCCGGGGGCGGCGCGGGAGGCGCCGCCGGAGGGGACCCCACCTCGGATCCAAGAGATCCGCGCGGAGTTGCGAAAGTCTATGCTTATGGAATTCTTTCCTTCGTCGACGACCGACGCCTCGAGCCGCTGCGGCGAGGCCCCCCCGTCCCACCGCCCGCCGAAAACCGGGCCCGCGCGCGGGAGTGGCGGGCCACGGGGGCAGGGCCGCCGTGGTGCGCGCAGCGCACCTGGACGTGCGCTGTGGGGGGGGGGGAAGGTGAGAAGACGAAAGAGGGAGGAGGAGGAGGAGGAGGAGGAGGAGGAGGAGGAGGAGGAGGAGGAGGAGGAGGAGGAGGAGGAGGAGGAGGAGGAGGAGGAGGAGGAGGAGGAGGAGGAGGAGGAGGAGGAGGAGGAGGAGGAGGAGGAGGAGGAGGAGGAGGAGGAGGAGGAGGAAAGAGGAGGAAAGAGGAGGAGGAGGATGAGGAAAGGGTGCAAGTCCAGCAGCCCCAAGCGAACCCGAAGGAACGGGAGGGGGCCGAATTGACGGGCGCCCCAGGGACGCCTGAGGCCCCTGAGAGGTGGATCAGCAACGTAGTGAATAGAGTATCCACTCGGCGAATGCGCTTCGCCCATCTCGCAGCAAGCTTCCAAGCGTAGTCTCGTCACTAGCGTTGACCTTCGTATCGCCACATCTTCGCTCAACAATGTACCGGCTGCATCCTCTACGGGATGAGTAAGGCAATGCGTTCTCTCTAACAATATCGCGTCTACTTGCCAACTCCACTTCCAACGTATTAAGAGTACTGAGCCATGCCACCGAAAAGGTCCTCCTTGGACTTCACCTCCCGTATCTGGCGCAAGAGAGACTCCCACGAGCAAGGATACCTGGCACACCCAGGCTTCACCACCGTGGGCAAGGCCTTCGGCTCCAACATCTTTCGCAGTAGCCGAGGGAAATCCTTCGCGTCCAACCGCATGCTGACGGGCAGGTGTGGCTTGGTCTCAACTTCCTCCTCCACAAACGGCCTCTTCACGCGCCCCACAAGCCTCTCATCGATCAAAAAGTAGTCGATGATCGAGCCTGGCATCGACTGACGACATGCCGACGTCCTGCTCGTGGTAATTAACCCTCTGATCGGCAACAACCAATCTTGGTTTGTGAGGTCAGCACTGGACATGTTGAGGTCACCTCCAACAGTCCCAGACAATCCGATACATCTCACCTGGTTCACGTGACTCAAGAGGGCTAGGAGGATCTCGACTTCGTTGACAGGCCCTCGCTCACATACATGTAGACCGAGTAAATGATCAAGCCCTTGGAAGCTCCCCAGTGCACCTGAGTAGCCAAGAGCCTGTGCGGGATCAAAACTCCTGCTTGAAACGTCGGCGCTATCGTGATGGTCGCCTTCTTGGGAACGAGCACAACTACTCCCGCTGATGACCTCTCCGCTGATGTGGCCTGAGCTTCAGCCCAGACTCCACGCCACCCCATGTGAGAAATCTTGCTTTGGAAGTCTGCCAGCCTGCTTGACATCATGCGGTGCTCCTGCACACAAAACACCAGTGCCTTACTGTATTGGGGGAATCCCGACAGCTGCTGGGCAGAAATGCAATTGAGAGTCTGCACCATTGCATGCTTCATGGGTATGCAAAAACAAACATTCAACCACCGCAAACACTCATGCCGTACGCGCTCGCTTGGGCAGACTCTGTATGCCATCACTGAACGGCTTGACCGCATCACGCAAGTCCTCCTCGTCCTCCAGTACCTTCTGCCGTAAAGACCCCCAAACACGCCAAAGTATCTCAGGGTCTTCCGCACCAGTGGGGAGGTCATATATAGACTGCGGCGCAGGAGTTGGAGGAGCATGACCAGGATCGTCTTCATCTGGAACCTGCACAGGTTGAGTTTCTTCAGGTCAAACCTTCTTTTCAGCATCCTGGATCGCCTGCGTGGCGTTCTTGGGGTGGACCGACAACGCGTTGGCCTCTGCTCTCCGAGCCCTCTCGCCCTGAAGAGCTGGCCCAGCTCCCCCACAGATGCTCCGAAGTTCTCGATGGTGGGCGAGAGCGCCCTTTCAGGCGGCATCCTTGGCTGCGCCTGCAGCACTTTCCTGAGCTCGGCCTCCTTCGCGACAATCTGCTCGAGCACCTCAGTGTGTGCCCGCTCCGTTTCTTCGAGGACCGACTTCGCTTCTTCGACGGCCACCTTCGCGGCCTCCACTGCCTTCTCCACCTTGTCCTTCTTGATGGTGGGCTGCTTCTTCTGATTGACAACATCGTGCGCCCACCACTTGAGCGGCTGCGACTCTCGCAACTTGGCCTTGCAACTGTCACGGTGCCGTTCAAAGTGTATCTTCCGCTACTGCGGGAGCTCCGATGTGGGCTCGCGGTGCAGAGCTTTGAGCATTGCCCATTGCATCTGCCTCCGCCAGCTCCGCCTTCCACTTCTCATTGTCAACCGCTGTGGGTGAATCCCTTTTGCAGGAGTCGACCTGCATGTCCGAGTCGTCTCCCTTGGCGTCCAGCTTCTTGCGCAATTCGGCAAGCTGCTTCTCCAAGGCCTTCTCCCGCGCTGATTTTCCATGCTCTGTGCTCTTAGCTGTTCCGTTCGACATCGTAGACCAGGAGGGCGCCCTTGGCGGCTCAATAGCCACACCCTTGTCGCATCCGCATGCGCCTCCACATACTTTGGCTGCTACTGGGTTCCACTAGCTCTCGCCCGACCGGTTGGTGCACCACCGACATGGCCATGGCTTGGCCCACGCTATCCGACCTTGCGGGTGGCGAGACGCCTGGGACATCGTGCCGGCACAACGGGCCCGCACCCGAGGATGCGACCAGGCGTTGACACAGGAACTTGGGCCGCCAGTGAGCCCCTGCGGTGCTGGCAAAAGGAAAGAGATGTCGACCGCACGCGCTCTGGCACTGGCCGCGGACCAGCGGTATCCGTGCGTTCCGCTGGGGAACTCCTAGCCTTGAGCCAGAACGGCTACGGAGGAGGAGGAGGAGGAGGAAAGAGAAGGAGGAGGAGGAGGAGGAGGATAGTGGAGAGAGTAAGAGGTAGGACGAGGAGGCAGAAGGGGAATTAGCGGGAGCGGAAAAAAGGAGCAGGAGGAACAGGGGGAAAGGAGTGGAGGGAAGAGCGGGAAAGGGCTTCCCGTCATTCGCCAGCCCCCGCTTGCAAGAGGTAGATAGGGCGTGTGAGACATTCGTCAATAACTCCATGTGAGTATTGTTCTTCTCTCTCCGCGTCCGAATGGACCAACTCTTCCCCTGCATCTGACGTATTAGCGTGTATACATATATGAATACGTTCAACTACCATTTTTCAATCGGAGCGTTTCCGGAACTTCAAGACGGTGCTCTCTTCGCAGCGTTGGCACCATTTTAGGATCGACGCTCTGCTCCTGTCATTCAGAATGGCCCTCTTGCCCCAGCATGGGCTCCAATTCTACATTCGAGCCCTTCCTCGTCGTTGTCGTCGCGCTCCTCTCCCCTCCCCCGTCTTCCCCTGCTCTTTCTGCTACTTCCGCTCCTCCTACTTCTGCTCGTGCTGCTACTGCTGCTGCTGCTGCTGCTGTGTCCTCCTTCTCCTCCCCCTCCCTCATCCTTATCGTCTTCCTCCTCTCATCCTCTTGCTCATCCACCTCCTTCTCCTCCTCCTCCTCCTCCCCCAATGTACAGAGATCTCCGTTTGTGACTGTGCATGAAACAATGGGGTCCTTTTGGAAGCTCCAGGTCCGCTATGACACCCGCTAGCGGATGGAGACATATCGGCGCAATCTGGGAAGAAATGCGTGGGCGGGGGAGGATGCGCAATGGGAGGCTGCCGTGGTACAGTACTGCAGACATACTTAGCTCGGTGCCCTCTTTCAAGGGAGGAACAACCAACCGGACCCGATAACTGGCATTCACTCAACGGCCCTTGGCGTTTACTAAACAACCCTGCCCTGTTCGATTCCTTCTTTCGGTGCGTGTGCTAAACGGCTTCGCTTGTCCGGGTGATTATTATGGGGGTGGATTTTCTGCCCTCGAATCTTATTCTCGTCGTTTCCTCTCCCCTCCCCCCTCCCCTCTCTCCTCTTGCATGCTGTCCCGCAGATGCGCTGTCTTACGCCGCCCAGCATTGAGCCACGCTCAATGTCTGTGTTCAGGCGAGCTTGCCCGCGATACAACGCGCACAATACACACACACAACACGACTACAAAAACACACGCACGCACACACACAAGATGGCCCCAAGACCCCCAACACGCCCCCGAGACCAGAGGGCCCCCATAAAGCTCCGGAGAAGCTCCCACGAGGCCGCCTCCGGGGCCTCCAAGGGGCCCCCGAGAAGCCCCCCGCAGCAGACGTGGAGGACGAGGAGGACAAACCAACAAACACTTTGTGCAAGCAGCACGACGGGAAGCGGTAAACAACACATGCGACATCGGAAGCCGCGCGTGTCCTCTGCATGGGGATCTGCGGAACGACGTGGGCCTCGCGAATCCGCCGCCCACTGGGCTAAGGGGGATGTGAGACTTGATTGTGAGATCCCCTGACCACATTCTAACCCCCTTCCCCTCCCAAATGCCTCCGCTATTCCGCTGGAAGGAGCGCCGGCCTAGGCCTACTGATACGTCTACAGACCCGGACGTAGGCCCGATCGTCTGGGACATGAGGAGCAGTGCGGAGCTGGCAACGGCACGCTACTGCGGCAGCCACCCACGGTCAATTGGGGAGGCAGAAGACAGCTACTGCCAGGGCCCGTGCGGCGCTGGCCTACGGCACGCTAACGGGCTGTCACCGCAATTAATGAAGCAGAGAGCATCCGAGCTTTCTCCGCTGCTGGCATGGTACGCCAGGGATCGACGGTTACAAGATGTTCTACAACCACCCGAACAAAATGAAACAAAGGGCACCCGTGCTTTCTGCGCGATGATGGTATACGCCATGCAGGGGATCGTCAGCTTCATGGTGTTCTAATATTTTTGTTCACCGCAGACGTGTGCTAAAGTGAAATGCCCAAGTTAAGACACGGAGCAAGGCGAGTAGGAGGCAGCGGATTAGGAGAAGCAGGGGGAGTAGTACAGAGGGAACAAACAAAACAGAGGAGGAGAAGGACAAGGAAGAAAGAGGAGGCATGGGGAGAGAAAGGATGAGTAGAGGGGAGTCCCTCCACCCTGCTCGCCCGACAGCAGCGTTCCGCACTGGGGGGGGGGGAGGGGGCACGCTCCTCACGAGCACCTTCTGCCTCTCGAGGGCCATCGAGCCGAAAGAGAGGGAGATCGTGACGCAGAGGGGGATGCCTTCCGGGATGGCCGCCTGCCCCCCGCGGCGCGGGCGCATCTCCTCCAGCTCCTCGTGGACTCCGCTACTGCCGTCGGCTCTCCTCCCCGTCTGCCAGGTTCTTTTGTAGAAGCGAGAAGTAGCGAGCGCAATTACCCGACGAACAACCCAGCGAGGAGGGGCACCTGTACCAGGCCCAGGCTGGTTGTTTCCAACGCCGTTGCTAGAGATCAGGTGTGTTTGGGCTCGTGTTGGACTACAGGGTCAAAATCGTGCCTCACTAGTGCCTGTCGATGGATCTGGCGTCTACGGGCTTTCTCCTTTGACGAGTCGCTGCGGCTCTGCTCTGGCAGCGATTGATCGGCTTGGCAATGCCCATGCGATTGCGCATGGTCCTTATCTTCAGTCGCATCAGCCAATGCCTGCATCGGAGGCCGTTGCATCCCTTGTCTTCCTGCTGAACGCAGTCCCCGATGAAGAACGGACCTATCATTACTATGGTGACTGCCATTGGGTCCTCGGCGCAAGTTTGCCTTTCCTCCAGTCGGCCTCTACCAGGGGATTGCGTGTGCATCCACATTGTGGACGTGGGCACGTAATTCATCATATGATGTCGGGTATAAGAACATAGTATTGTTCAGTCTCCAACTCACGCATCAGAGCAACATGAGCGACTACTGGCGTCGTGTCCACAAGCCAAACAAGCAGCTGACGCCTAGGCTAGGAACGGAACCGCCATGCGCCCCTCTGATGAAGCAACCTTTGGACGAGTGGAACGGTTTCGTTCAGTGGCCAATTTACTTTGGGGATCTACTGGTTGTGCGGTTTCTTACACGCTGGCTATGGTACCGAATATTGAACGGATGTCTGCGAACGAGTTGCCTTCCTTCAACCCACCCTCTCCGTAGTAGCTCTCCCCTAATGGTGCTCTTTCGCCAGATCATTTGGGGTAGGCGCCTCAATACATTGAGGTACCACGCGTGTTGGGTCTCGAATAAGTCTACGGCCGTACTGGCTAGAAGGAGCTGGCTGAACCACATGCATATCCAGATCACAGATCTGTGTGATGCCGCCTATGTGCGGCGTGTGGTTGCATTCATGTAACCAACCTCCCACGGATTTGCCACCGCAACATAACTTGCGATCTGTCACGAAACCGCCTTGATCGCCTCCTTGCGGGTTGCGGCTCACGGAACAGTGCTGTCATCGGAACGGTGACGATCCCTGCGCTGATGATGTATACCTGGATGACATTTGTGAAGCTCCCCCCAGGGTATATACCCCAAACTCCACATTCTCATTCCAGCTCTTGAATGGCTGCCTTCGTTCGTCGGTCGTCGGTCGTCGGCCGTCGGCTATCTGTCGTAGGTCGTCGTCCGTCGTCGGTCGTCGGTCGTCGATCGGTCCTCGGTCATTGATCGGTCCTCGGTCGTCGGTCGGTCGGTCGTCGTTGTCGTTGCTTTATTTCGTCGGTCGTCGTCAACGATGCCTTTGTTCGTCGGTCGTCGTCGGTCGTCGGTCCTCGTCGGTCGTCGCTCGCCGGTCGTCGTCGTTGTAGTCGTCGGCCGTCGTCGATCGTCGGTGGTCGAAGGTCGGTCGTCGTCGTCGTCGTCGTCGCGTCCTTCGTTCGTCGTTCGTCTGTCGTCGTCGTCGTCGTCGTCGCTGCCTTCGTTCGTCCGTCGTCGGTCGTCGAGCCTCGTTCGACGTCGGTCGTCGGTCGTCGATCGTCGGTCGTCGTCGTCGTCGTCTGTCGCAGTCGTTGTGCGGTTTGTCGTCGTCGTCGCCTTCGTTCGTCGGTCGTCGTCGGTCGTCGTCGTGGTCGTCCTCGGTCGTCGTCGTCGCTGCCTTCGTTCGTCGGTCGTCGGTCGTCGGCTGTCTGTCGTCGGTCGTCGTCCGTCGTCAGTCGGTCTGTCAGTCGGTCGGTCGTCGTCGTCGTCGTCGTCGTCGCAGCCTTCTTTCGTCGGTCGTCGTCAACGGTCGTCGGCGGTCGTTGTCGGTCGTGGGTTGTCGGCCGTCAGTCGTCGTCGTCGTCGTCGTCGTCGGTCGTCGTCGTCGAAGTCGTCGTCATCGTCGCCGTCGTCGTCGTCGTCGGTCGTCGTTAACGGTCGTCGTCGGTCGTTGTCGGTAGTCGGTCGTCGGCCAGTCAGTCGTCGTCGTCGTCGTCGTCGTCGTCGTCGGTCGTCGTCGTCGTCGCCGTCGTCGTCGTCGGTGGTCGGTGGTCGGTGGTCGGTGGTCGGTGGTCGGAGGTCGATGGTCGGTCGTCGTCGTCAGTGCCTTCGTTCGTCTGTCGTCAGTCGTCGTCGTTGTCGTCGTCGCCGTCGTCGGTCGTCGTCGTTGCCTTCGTTCGTCGGTCGTTGGTCGTCGTTGGTCGTCGGTCGTCGTCGGTCGTCGTCGGTCGTCGTCGTCGTCGTCGTCGTCGCTGCCTTCGTTTGTCGGTCGTCGGTCGTCGGCTGTCTGTCGTCGGTCGTCGATGTCGGTCGGTCGATGTCGGTCGTCGTCGTTGTCGCTGCCTTCTTTAGTTGGTCGTCGTCAACGCCGCCTTTGTTCGTTGGTTGTCGTCGGTCGTCGGTCGTCGTCGGTCGTCGATCCTCGTTCGGCGTCGGTCGTCGTCGTCGTCGTCGTCGGTCGACGTCGGTCGTCGTTGGTCGTCGGTCGCCGGTGTTCGGTGGTCGTTCGGTGGTCGTCGTCGTCGCTGCCTTCGATCGTCGGTCGTCGGTCGTCGTCGCTGCCTTCGTTCGTCGGTCGTCGGTCGTCGGTCCTTGTTCGGCGTAGGTCGTCGATCGTCGGTCGTCGGTCGTCCGTCGTCGGTCGTCGTGGTCGTGGTCGTGGTCGCGGTCGTGGTCGTGGTCGTGGTCGTGGTCGTGGTCGTGGTCGAGGTCGTGGTCGTCGTCGTCGTCGTCGTCGTCGTCGTCCTCGTTCGCTCGTCGTCGCTGCAATCGGCGGCCTCGTGCGCCGCGTCTGGGCCTGCGCGAGGCCAGCCCAGGCTCCCAGAGGCCTGCCAAGAGGGTTTGCGGGGAGCCGGCGCCCCCCGCGCCGTGGAGGGCCAGCCGATGCGGAGGAGCTCGGGCGAGCTTCAGAGGAGCAGCGCGAAACCAGGACGAGGATAACATCGGGCGAGGACAGTTCGGGTGAGGATGAGTTTGGTCGCGAATTTGGGGGGGGGGACAAAGGGGGGTGGGAGAAAGGTGCCCTTGTCGAGCCCCAAAGGCCTCCTATGGGGCCTTATAAAGGGCCCCTACAGGGGCCCTAAAGGGCTCCTTTTCTGCAGCCCTCGCTGCCCCCCAATTTATTGCACCCCCTTTTCATCCATTCGCGCCCGAGAAATCGAGATCTGGCGGCTCTGGAGGCGGTCCTGGGCGCCGCGGCCTTCTCCGAGCGTTCCCGAAGCGCTCCGAGAGCGCTCCGAGGCGCGAGGCCCTTGCCAAGCCCCGGGCCCGTCAAACCACGGCTCGGAACATCACGGATCGGCGGAGGCGAGCCACAGCACAGCAGAGAAGCTCAGAGCGGGCGCCGCGCGCGGCGCAGATGGCACTGTGGCGCACCGCGCGCGGCCGACGCCGACGGCGCCGAAGACCTCGACGCCGACCACGACGACGACGACGACGACGACGACGACGGCGGCGCCGTCATGGTGACAAAGAGCGGAGGGATGGGACGCCTGTCCCCGAGAAGGGACCAGGGCCTCCCGGGGCCTCGTGGCGAAGAGAGGCACGGCCTCGGGGCTCGTGGGCAGGCGGCGAGGCGAACCTCGAGGGGAGTGCAGCGCACTCTCGTCGTCACTGTGCTTCTGGATGACGCGCCGACCGCGGCCGCCCCCTCGAGGTGAGAGGCCGCCCTCCCTGTGTAGTGCGGGTCGCCGCTGGTGGCCTCCCTGCGGCCAGAGGTTGGGCATCTCAAGCGGGGGGAGTGGCCCGCTGCGGGAGCCGTTGCTCACATGTGCCTAGCTGCCCCAACACGCAACGCGCAGCACGCAGCGCATCGATACGGAGCACAACACGTAGACTGAAGGCGCAGGCCTGACGCGATACGCTCGCCACAACGCGGGCCAATACGTTGAGCCAACACGCAACGTATTGGCACGGACGCTTTGAGCACGGCACGTGTTGCGTATCAGAACGGGCGTATCGAGACATCTGAGCACATGTGGCATCGGCTGTGCGGCCCTGTCTGATATATTTTCGTTACCTGGCCGCGCCGGAAGCCCGTGGCCCCGGCGCTGCCCCGAGGGAGTCATGGCAAGCTCTGCGCAGAGGGTCCTCGTTGTTCCCTTTCTTCCGCCTCCTCCTGGCGATGCCCCACAAATGTGGATGCTCCTCTTGTGCCTCCACTCCACCTCGCTCTCCCCCCCCCCTCCTCCTCCTCGCCTTCCTCCTATATGCGCTTTCTGCCCTCATCTTATGGTCATCATCCTTCCCCTCATCTTACCCCTCCCCTCCCCTTCCCCTCATCTTATCCTCTCCTTCTCTCCTCCCCCTCATCTTATATCCTCTCCTCATCTCATCCTCTCCTTCCTCTCCCTCCTCCTTCCCCTGATCATCTTATATCTTCTCCTCCCCCTCATCTTATCCCTCCTCCACTCCCATGGTCCCCCCCCCTCCCCACCGCCCAACGGCTGTGCAGGCCTGCCCCTCCTCCTCCTTCTCCTTCTCCTCTTCCTCGTCCTCCCCCTTTCTCCTTCTCCTCGTCCTCCCCCCTTCCTCCCCGCCTCCCTCTCCTCCTCCTCCTCCTCCTCGTCCTCCCCCTCTCTTCAATTCCATTCGTCCTCCTCTTCCTCTTCCGTCTCTCCTTCTTCCTCTCCCCTCTCTTCCTCCATCACCGCCACCTACTCCTTCTCTTCCTTTGCCATTCTACCTTTCACTCGCCCAGCCACCCCCTCCAACTTTCCATCCTCCTCCCGCACGAGGAAGAGGGGGGCCAGGGACACACACACACACACACACACTCAAAACATGCATAATAACACAAACAAACACACAAACACACACAAAGACACAGACACACACTAACATACAGAGACACACCAACACACACACAACCACACAAACACACACACACCACACACAAACACACATAATCACACACAGACACACACAAACAAGCACACACAAAGCACACACACAAACACACAAGCACATATAACCACACTCAAACACACACACACAAACACACAACCACACTCAAACACACACAACCACACAAAAACACACACAAACACACACAACCACACACAAACACACAACCACACACAAACACACAACTACACATAAACACACACAGCCACACACAAAAACACACGCAAACACACACAACCACGCACACAAACATAGAGGGCAGATCATCCACCCCCAAAATAATTACCCCGACCAGGGAAGCCGTTTAGCAAACGCGCCCGAAGAGGGAATCAAGCAGGGCGGGGCTGTTTAGTAAACGCCCAGAGCCGTTTAATAAACGCCAGTTGTCGGGTCCGGGTGGTTCTTCCTTCCTTGAAAACACACACGAACACAACACCACACACAAACACACACAAACATATACACAAACACACATACAAGCACACACAAATACACAGACAAACACGCACACACACACACACTCACAGACACAACACACAACACACAACACACAACACACACACCACACACAACACAGACAACACACACACACACCACACACATAACAACACACACACAACACACAACATTACACACAAGCACGCACACACAACACACAACACATAACACACAGCAACACATAAACAACAACACCCACCCACCCACCCACCCACCCACACCCGCACCCACACCCACACACCGACACACCCAAACACCCACACAACCAAACACCCACACACAAACACACACACACACACCCACACCCAAACCCACACCCACACAAACATTCACTTACACGCACGCACGCAATCGCGCACGCACGCGCGCACGCACACACACACACACACGCACACGTACACACATACACACAAATACACACAAATTTACACAAGCGCACACACACAAACACACACACAAACACACACACAAAACACACACAGACACAGACACAGACGCAGCCACAGACACAGACACACACACACAAACACATACACCCCACACACACATTCACACACACACCCATACCCACACACACACACAACACCCAACACACAACACACACGCACACACACGCACGCACGCACACACACATACATACACGCACGCACGCACACACGCACGCACACACGCACGCACACACGCACGCACACACGCACGCACGCACGCACACACACAAGCACACACATACACAGAGGCACGCACGCACACACACAAACTCAAACACACACACACACACACACAAAAAACAATCAGACACACATCCCAAGATTTCCAGCTGTTTTCTCATACGTGTACGGGTTTTCGTCTTCCCCTCTGCTTCCCAGATCCCAGATTTCCCCCGTTATTTTTTTTCTGGGAATCGACGCTTCTGTGTGCCTGTATCTATTTCTCCCTCCTGAGAGGAGGAGGAGTAGGAGGAGGAGAAATAGGAGGAGGAGAAGGACGAGGACGAAGAGGAGGAAAAGGAGGAGGAGGAGAAGGAGGAGGAGGAGGAGGGAGGAGGAGGAGGACGAGGAGGAGCAGAGCGGGGGACGACGACATCACGAGAAGCTGTGGCGCGCCGCTCCCCCGGCCCCCCCGCCCCCCCCGTGGGCCCGTCACGGCTCGACCCAGCCCGAGAACACAGCCTTGCCGAGATGAGCCCGTGAGCTCTGCCTGTGATTTTTCGGCAGGGCGCTGTGAATGTGTGCCTCCTGTGGCGTCGGACAATCACCACCATCATCACCATCACCATCACCATCACCATCACCATCACCATCACCATCACCATCACCATCACCATCACCATCACCATCACCATCACCATCACCATCACCATCACCATCATCATCATCATCATCATCATCATCATCATCATGATCATGATTATTATTATTATCATTATTATCATTATTATCATTATTATCATTATTATCATTATTATCATTATCATCATTATTATCATAACCACTAACATCATCACTACCACCATCACCATCATCATCATCATCAGCACCAACATCATCAGCATCAACATCATCATCATCATCATCATCATCATCATCATCATCATCATCATTGATCGTTGTGATCGTCGTTCTCGTTGTGATCGTTGTCGTTGTGATCGTTGTGATCGTTATTATTTCGCTGCAATTAATGTCGTTGTTCCCCAATCAGAGCTTGCCTCTGTCGGGGTCCTAGCGGATTAAAGGGTTAGGTGAGGTGCGTCGCCGATTTCGGTGGCCGGGCCCGGGTACCCGGGTGCCCGGGTGCCTGGCGGTGCCCGGGTGGCCGGTGAGGTGCGTGGCCGATTTCGGTGGCTGGGCCCGGGTGCCCGGGTGCCCGGGTGCCCGGGAGTGCCCGGGTGCCCGGGGGTGCCCAATAGCCCAATAGCCCAGTAGCCCTATAGCCCTATAGCCCTATAGCTGTATAGCCCTATAGCCCTGTAGCCCTATAGCCTTATATCCCTATAGCCCTAATAGCCTTATATCCCTATAGCCCCATAGCACATATAGCTCTACAGCCCCATAGCCCTATGGCCCTATAGGTCACAGTCCTATAGCCCTATAGCCCTATAGCCCGATAGCCCTATAGCTCGATAGCCTTATAGCCCGATAGCCATATAGCCCTATAGCCCTATAGCCCTATAAGGGAGCAATTGGAAGATTTAAAACATCTGATTGGGTTTTTCTCCGGTATCATTATAGTTATCGTTGTTATCGGTGTCCCCCCGTGGCGTCGGATAACGATGGAGGGGTCCCCTGGTTGCGTGCCCGACATGGTGGCCCGCTCGCTTCCATCCCGCCTGCCCTCCATCCTGCTCGCTGCCCAGCCCCCCCGGATCGACTTTGACATTCTAGTTTCAACTTGACTTCAATTTGTCTCTGACACGTCCTCGTTTCCCGTGCGACCGGCCAGAGGGTTGGCACAGGCCTCACGGAAGGCAACCATCTGTAGTGGCCCTGGTGACGAGGACTGCTTCGCACCCTGCTGCTGCTGACCCGCCTGTCCCTTGATGCCTTCTTAAGGCCACCATCTGTAGTGGCCCTGGTGACGAGGACCGCTTCGCACCCTGCTGCTGCTGACCCGCCTGCCCCTTGATGCCTTCTTGTGCTTCTAGCTTGCCTCTGTAGGCTGCCCCTTGGACTCGAATAGGCGGCGCGCCCAGGGGGGAAGAGAGAAGGGGCGGGCCTTCTCAAAAGGCTCGGAAGTCCCCCGGCCTGCTGAGAAGTTTTCTACGCCTCCCCCGAAGACACACCAAAAAAACCTCCCAGAAGGTCAGAGCGCTTCTGAGCAGTCCCGCCGTCTTCTGAGAGGGTCTTCTCCTTCTCTGACGCCTGGCGGTTTTTGGGTCATAACTCGGCTCTCCGGTGGCCTTTCGGGGCGATCAGGGCACCCCTGGAACGTCCTCGGCGAGGCGCAGCCGCTGGAACGCACCCCGAGGCTGGAAAATCGCCGAGGACCGACGAAAACGCCCGAAGATCTCGAATCTTGAGCCCTAAAGAAGGAGCAGGAGGAGGACGAGAAGGAGGAGGACGAGGAGGAGTAGGAGGACGAGGAGGAGTAGGAGGAGGACAAGGAGGAGGAAGAGGAGAAGGAGGAGGAGGAGGACGAGGAGGAGGAGGACGAGGAGGAGGAGGAGGACGAGGAGGAGGAGGAGGACGAGGAGGAGGGGGAGGAGGAGGAGGAGGATGAGGAGGAGGAGGAGGTAGAGAAGGAGGACGAGGACGAGGAGAAGGGGGAGGATCGAGCCTGGAGTTCGCCCCCCGCGCCCCCGGGAGCCTCCTCGCCGCCCCGCCCCAACCCGACCCCCAGCGGCGACCACTGCGAGCGTGACCGAGATGAGGATCATGTACAGCCATGTGGGCTTGTTCAGGTCCTGCGGGGGGGGGGGGGGGGAGGAGGAGGAGGAGGAGGAGGAGGAGGAGGAGGAGGAGGAGGAGGAGGAGGAGGAGGAGGAGGAGACAGAGAAGGAGGAGGAGGAGGTCCTGCGGGGAGGAGGTCGAGTAGGGAACCGAGCTCTACATGATGGGCCAATTCTCCACCACCGCTACCATAGGTAGGACGGGGGAGAAGAGAGGATTGGGAGGTCCTCCTCTTCCTCTTCCTACCTACCGATGGTAGCGGTGGTGGTGGTGGTGGTGGTGGTGGTGGTGGTGGTGGTGGTAGGGAAACGAACTCTACAGCCAACCCAACCCGTACCATAAGGATGCGCAGTAAGGATGCAAGGGCGTTGGAAGACTATGCTAGCGTTTCTCGAACGAGGTTGGCCAGCGAGAGCCGCTAAGAATGGGCCACGGGGGCAAGGATGCCAAGGTACACTGGGGAAGGTTGCCCAACTTTACCATGCGGGCTGACTGTATGCACCGACGCTTTTTTCCGGCCCTGCACTGATATTAGCACAAGAAAAACGGATCATGGTGTAGACCCGATCCTGGTGTGTACAGTTTTCGGTGTTTCCAGCGGAAACTATGTATACACCACACCACCCCGAAGTCGCCCCCGACCCTCAAACTTCCTGGGCTTGAAAAACAGCCCGCCACTGATAATGGACATGTTCCTGCTTCCGAGTCGAGGGCCGCGATGCGCGCGCGTGAAGAGGAACAATGCCTCGGGGCGGATCTCTTCAACACAGAGGCCCCAAAACTTGCCCATCATTTTCGAGCGATTGCCTCCGATAGTGTGAACGTCAGGTGAGTCTGAGTGTGAGCGAGTCATGCTACGGGAGGCTGAGTGTGAGTGAACCTGGTCGGGACGGAGTCTGAGCAAACGCTGACGGGTATGAGTGACTGGGAGTATGAGCGAATCTGGGAACGAGAGAGTCTGAGTATGACTGAGTGTGGGTGTCAGTGAGTCTAAGTCTGAGTGGAACTCAGTATGAGAGGCTGGGATCAAGTGCCTCAGTATGAGTGGGCCTGGGTATGAACGGGTATTGGTAAGAGTAGATATGAAAGTGGCTGCGAGTAAGCCTCTCGGCGCTCACCACAGCGGTCATCGACAGCTCTGGCAGCGAGACTTGGCACGCTTTCTGCGTCCGCAGCTGAAGCTACCCTGGCACAATCACCACCGTGCCCTCTGCCTGGTCCTTACAGCATCCGTGCTCCTCTCTGGCCCAGAAGTGATGCCCGCCCCGAAGAACCGAAAGCTTCGACGCTGTGATTTTCTCACGGCATTGGGCCCCCTCGGAGGTTTCGACTCCTCCCTGCGGGCCGGCCTGCCATCCCAGGCAGCCTGAGACGGTCCCTGGTCCCGGCAGGGGCTCCCAGAAGCTGAGCAAAACGGCGAAGCACGTCCCACCGTGATTTCCCCAGGGCACGAGGAGGTTCGGGAAGCAGGCGGAGTGGGAGGAGCACGAGGTCGCGAGCGGCCGAGAGGCGAATGCCGATCCCACAGTGCTGGAGCTGCCGGACCCAAGGCAAACACACATCCCCCAAGAACACGAGACCCTGCGCCGGCCAAACTGAAGAGCATTCGAGGGTACCCTCCCCCATGATCCACGGATCCACAAGAACACCCAACATGCAGGACAAATATTAGGGTACCCTCCCCTGATATTTGATACCTCGGTCCGACCGTATTCCGTGCGAGTCCACTGCCCGCAAGATGGCGGTAGAGGAAGGCGGGAGCTCCCCGCAAGATGGCGGTAGAGGAAGGCGGGAGCTCCCCACGCCCCACGAACGAATGAGATCTCAATACGTACACTTTCATACACACACACACGGGCACAAGGCAGAACAGGAGGAGGATGAGGAGGATGATGAGGAGGAGGAGGCATAGTGTCACCCGAGAGAGACTCCAAACCTACACTGCCAGCGTTGTCGGGCTCTTCCATCTGCTCGGAAGATTTGCAGCGAGGCCGCCTTCGCGATCGAAGTCCTCGCCACAAGGGGAAAGGTTCACTCCTCGAAGCTAGGCCGTCCCTGGAAGCAGGCGAAGCTGCGCGACAGCCGAGGGAGTCATCCTCGTCTCATCCTTTTTTCGGAAGGGGGGAAAACAAATCGTTCCCCGGTGGACGGGTTCGCTCCCAAAGCTCGTTTCCCAATGACCGTATGCAAAATGGAAATTCGTTCCACGGTTGAGCGGTTTGTTACCGGTAGGACCCCTGCTTTTCTTTAAACTTTCGCGAGAAGTGAGAGCCGCCTCTGAAAGGCATCTGAACGGCGTCTCAGAGCCTTTGGGAGCCTGTGAACGGCCTCTGAAAGCCTCTGAGGGGCGTCTGAAGAGCCTCTGAAAAGTCTTTGAAAAGCCTCTGATTGGCCTCTGAAGAGCCTTTGAAGAACCTCTGAAGAGCCTTTACAAAACCTCTACAAAGCCTCAAGCAAACTTTGCAGAGCCTCCGCAGAGCCTTCGAACGCTGCTGCAGAGCCTTTGAGAGCCTCTGAAGAGCTTCTGAAGAGCCTCTCAAGGGCATCTGCAGGTGCTTTGAAAAGCCTTCGAAGAGCCTGGAGCCTCTAACGGGCCTGTGGAAGGGCTTCTGGAGGGCTTCTGAAGAGCCTCGGGGGAGCTTCTGAAGGGCACCATGGAGGGCCTCAGACGAGACTCTGACGGGCCTCTGCAAATGGGCTTCTGCAAGGCTCCTGCAAAGCACTTGAAAGTTTCTGATGTACATCTGAAGAGTTTTTGAAGAGCCTCTAGAGGGCCTTTGAAGAGCCTCTGAAGAGCCTCTGACAAACCTCTGACAACACAACTTCTACTTGTACTCCTAAGGCTACCACTACTCTTACGACCATACTGCGATTACAACTACTTGTACCACTGTTGCAACCAGTTTTCTCTTACTCGAACTACTCCTACGAACATTGCAGTTACTATTCCTGCCACTAATACAACTTCACATATTACTGCTACTCCAGCACCTACTTCTTCTACGACTGCTACTACGACGACAACTACTGATGATACTGCCACTACTCTGGCTACTACTACTACTACTACTGCTACTA
>CAUYUJ010008005.1:0-7500 GCA_963575745.1 Prorocentrum cordatum | reverse complement strand
GCGAAACAGTAACTGCTCCCCTTGTAGTTTAGGAGTTTCCACTCCTTTGGAACGGCTTCTGAGAGACTTCGGAAGTGCCCCACAACAGGAAACAACATGTAACACTCCTTACCATGGAACGAACCTTCTACAACTTTTCATCATCCACCGGGGAACGACCCGTTCCACCGGGAAGCGAACTTCCACCGGGGAGAGAACTTCTCGCGGGGGGGAGGAGGACGCGGAGGTGGAGGAGGAGGAAGAGAAGGAAATGATGGGGAGGAGGAGGGGGAGGAGGATGGGGAAAAGGACGGGGAGGAGGATGATGATGATGAGGAGGAGGAGGAGGAGGATGAGGGAAGGGAGGAGAGGAGGAGGAGGAGGAGGAGGAGGAGGAGGAGAGGATGAGGAGGAGGAGGAGGGAGGAGGAGGAGGAGGAGGAGGAGGAGGAGGAGGAGGAGGGTGAGGAGGAGGAGCAGGAGGGGGTGGGGAGGAGGAGGAGGAGGAGGAGGAGGAGGAGGTAGGAGGAGGAGGAGGAGGAGGAGGAGGAGGAGGAGGAGGAGGAGGAGGAGGAGGAGGAGGAGGAGGAGGAGGAGGAGGAGGAGGAGGTTCACCACCCATAGAGGGAGAGTCAAGGGGGGAGAGAGGAAAATTGGGGTGGGGGCGCCCATCAGACGAGAACTTTTTGTTCCCGCCCGAGGCTGCGATCCACCTCGGGCGGGCCCAGCCGACAGGGCCCCCCACCCCCCAGAAACTTACCCTTCAGCCTCTGGGTCCGCGGCACCCGCCGCCCTGGCCTGGGCAGAAGCTCGATCCAGGAGCACCTGTCGACCAAGCTCTTCAGCCTCCGCTCTGGAGCTGAAACCAAAAGCGAGCAGCACGGAATCCAAGCCGAGGCGTGGAGCCACGGCCTGTTTCGAAAACGGGACGACCCTCGGCGCTCTTGGAGCCACGGCCGCCCCAACAGGGGCCTCCCCGAAGTGCCTGGAGAAACGGCCCCTGGTCTCATCGGACGGGGCCTCCGAAGGCCCGAGCGCAACCAGAGGGTGCAAAACAGTATGAAAACCTTCTTTCAGCCTCTTTCGGACAGTGTACGCTGACCCCCCCGAGATCTTCTTGGGCCCCTTGCAGTCTCCCACAAGACCTCGCTGCATCGGGGTGGTCGCATACTGCCAACAAGACGGGCAAACAATTACCGGGGAATTATTGGGCACCGAGCTCTGCACTACACAGTGACCATTCACTCTCCAGGGCTGAACACCCTTGTCCAGGAGCCAGTCGGGATCCTCTGAGGCGGGCCCTGGAGGTTCCACCGCAGCAGCACGAGCAGGAGGCTCGGGAGGAGGGAGGACCGCATCACTAGACTCCGCCTCAGGAACCTCTGGGACCGACAAACCGTGGTAGTGCACCAGCCCCAGGTCGATTTTCTTGAGGTACTCGACCCCAACATTGTCCCGAAATTCGGACGAGGCCATCGAGGCCGCCAGCTGGGCCGAAAACTTGGCCGCGAGCTTGGCAATCAACTGGCATCCTTCTACCAGCTCAACGTCGCAGACGGCGGCTCTGGCTTGGGCCGCACCTTTCTTGGCGAAGCTATCTGCAGCATTGTTGCCGTCTCTGTCGAACGGCGAAATCAGGTCGCGCTTAACGCTGGCGGCCGACGTGTGGGCCTTGACGTGCTCGAACGGCCGAGCGCAGAAATCTTCGCGCGCATGAACCCGCCTCCACAGGTGGGCTCGCGGGTTGCACGCCGAAGTCGACATGCTGGGCGACTGGCAGCAACTTAATGTACCCTTGCAGTCTGCCCGCACAGAGAACTGACCCGGAACTTTCTGGGCGCACATCAGCATAGCATAGTCTTCGCCATCTCTGGCCGTGCCAGTGATGCCGATATCAGGCGGCACTGCTCCAAATAGCGCTCCGACGTAGCATCTGTCGGAGCTGTGCAGCGCCACGCTCCAGCCAGCAACTCTGAGGGGCGGGTGGTGCTGGTCGAGGCCCGACCCATCCGTGAAGACGTGCCCTCCTTCCAGGAGGATTGGCAGCTGGAGGGCGCCGTGCACCCACGGCCCCCAGCTTGGATTGAAAGGTGGTCTCCCCGCGCACTGGCCAGGCTCAGGAAACAACCCCCGCGCGAACATTTCCTTCCAAGCTGGCGGGCTCTGCTTCATTCTGCCGACCGATCTGGCCAACTCCGTGGGCATGCAATCCCGTCGGAAAACATCGTGCGCAGGGCAGGCATAGCAACGGTGAAACATGGTTCCCCGAGATGCTTTGCACAGTTGGCGCTCCTCTGGGAGAGACGGCTCCTGGTCGTGAAGCCGGCCCTGGGTCCAGTGGGAACCTGAAACCAAGCCCCGAAGAGGGTTCTGCTCGTGGCGGCCCCAGGCCTCCGTCCAGTCACAAAACATCAGCTCAAGCAGGGGCCTCCAGCACACGTCGGTGGCCCAGGCATCGTCCTGCAGGCTGAGCGCTCGGACGTCCGAGGCGCGTCGAGCCGTGAACGAAATCTGAGCTGCGATGCAGGCAGGCGAGTAAAATCGCAGATCCCAGTCGACCCCCCGATCGTCCACCAAGGTCACCGCGTCCCGAAACCGCCATCCCACCCTCTGGGCTGTAATGGCCGCGGCAGCCACTGGGTCCTTGCAGGTTACCCATGGCCGCTCGGAAGCAGCATTCTTGTTTCCAGCAATCGCCAGTGCCTCCAGGACCGCCCTCGAGAGCTGTCCGTCGGAGAGCACTTCGCAATACTGGCGGATCGAATCCGCCGTCGTTAAAATCAGAGGATCACGCCTCCAACCTTGGCGCCCACTACCCAGGCACAGCCCGACCGAAGACCCACTCGGGAATCTGCCTTCCGCGTGAGCCGCCAAAACTCGCAGCCCATGGAGCCTCGTGTCTCCTAGGCCGTGGACACAGGAGTCCCACATGGCAACTGCCGCGGGGCCTGAGCGGTGGATGCGAAATATGGTCGCGCCAGCTCCTTGCAGCGTGCGCAGCTTGATCGCGCGCCTCTTTGCCGCAAGGTATCGATCAAGGTGCGTGGAGACCCGTCGAAACCGCCCGTCCGAAGCATCACCCCCCAGATCTCTATGAGCTGACGCTCGGCTGCCAGCCAACTGTGGGGGCAGCTCAGCCAGCAAGGCAGACGCAAGCGTATTGGTGTTAGCCAGCACTCCAGCCTTATTCCACGAGATCGGCAGCTTGCGTTCCTGCGCACCGGCAGCTACAATATTGAAGGCCCTAGCCACCTGCCCTGACACCGTGGCCTCGCCCCCAACAGCATGGGATGAAACGTCGTCAACAACAGTTCTAATCTTGACGATCGGAGCATCTAGGTGCGCCCGCTTCAGCACAACCAGAAGCAAAACTTTGGCCAAGGTGGTCGCGCAGGAGCGCCCTGCAACAACCGTGCCGTTCGGTTCCAGAGGTTTGCCCGTGACCCCCTGGAAGACGGCCCTTCTCTCGGCCCGATAAACGCAGCACAAGCCCCTCAAGAGGCTGTCGGGGCAGCCCACGTGGGCCGCCGCGGACCTGAGTTCTTGGTGAGAGATGTTTTCATACAACTTTTTCAAATCCAAAAAGGCCGAGCCCGACGCCAGGTGCCGCAACCTGGCGAACGCCGAAAGAGCGTTGTGGAGCCACGCGCTCTTATCGCAAGAGGTAGCCCTGGAATGGCCCCAAAAAAGGTCCGAAGTATTATCCCTCTCCCAGGCGCTGCAAACCCTCTGTCGGACCTTGGACCAGACCCGAGCGAGCAAAGGGAGCAATCCGATCGGTCTTACGCCGCCTGTGGGCTTGTCAAGGAATATAATCAGAATCATCCAGAGTGTCGACACCCTGGGATCGCGCCCCCATGCATTCAACAAGTCGGCAAATCGCTGTACTGCTTCAGGGGGCAATTGGAGCAAAAGCCTCGGGTGGAAGCCGTCCCACCCCAAGGCGGTGCCTTTGGCGAAGCACTTGCACGCGGAGCGTATATCATCGGGCGAGATCGGCTCCAAAAAGCTTGAATCCTCTCAGGAAGACGGGTGCTCCTCGCTGGCCCTCGAGGCCTGGGTCTAAATCGGGACCCACTCGTCCAAAAGTTTCGCAAGGGCCGCGTGGCCCGCCAGGAGAACGCCCCCCCCCTTCCTCCGCGGGCCCAAGAACGGGCTCAGGCGCAGGCTTGGGACCCTTGCTGAACCTGTGAGCGATGCGCCCACCCTTGAGCACTGAAGACTGAGCGAAGTCCTGCCAAGCCTGCCTGGACTTAGACGCATCACTGGCTAGCCTGGTACCTACCTCCTGGGCAAGGGCGGCTACGGGGCCTGGGCACCTGTCGGGATCCTGCAGACCTTCCAACAGCTCACGACCAGAGATGGCGCGTAGCGCCTCGGCCTCCGCCGAAATCAAACAGGGGCTGACCTGATCGAGAACCTCCAAGAGCCTCCCCCAAGTAACCCCCGTCCGACCCCCTTTCTTTTTGGTCAGCCCTACCAGCTGCGACAGCACTCGTCGGAGCTGCAGCCACTTCGCCGTGCTGGCCGTCGAGCGACGCGCGTGCTCGCGGCCCCAGGCAGCGCGGAGCGGCATCAGTTGAAACTGGCAGCCCTGCGCTCGGCCTGAATGCTTGGCCACGTCCCCTGCTGGGATCTGGTGCGAGCTTACCAAGAAATCTTCTGCAGCTTTAAACCATTCCTTGGCCGCCTCAAGAAGCCTCGGGGGAAGGGGCCCAGCTTCCCAAGACCAAACGCTGCTGGAGAGATCGGGCCCTGGGATCTCCGATCCGTCTGGATCGGTAGGCGGGCCGAGCGGAAAACCACAGGGCACAACGCGCTGCCACACTTTAGCAGGGCCCGATAGGCCTTTGAGCCCCAGGGAAACCGCGACGCGTGGGCCCCTGGGCGTATCCAAAAGAGCCTGGACTTTAAAAACATTTGGGAGGAGACGCTGCGAGATCATAAAGTAGTCAAAGACATTGCTATTGCAGGTGTCATCCTCAGGCGCAACAGACTGCAAATGCCAAAGGCCTGGCCAGTCAGAGGCTACGATCTCGTCCACAGGAATGTTCCAGTCGCCGCCGACTATCACAGGCCACTCCGATGCAGCAATGAACTCGCCCAAGCTTGCCAGCAAGTCCTGGTTTCTCGGGCCCAGACCTTCGTTCGCCACCAGGTGGGCCGAGACGAAAACCACCTGGACGTCCGACGTCACTGAGACCAGCTGGGCGACCAGGCGACGCCTCGCTCTCTCAGGGAAAGCCTCCGCCAAGGACTTGGCCCCGACAGAAGACCGCGACAGCATTGCCACTCAACCAGAGTGCTCCAGGGCCCCGTCGCCTGTGGCCGCGGCCGCCCCAGCGTGCATCGTGAAGCCCGCCTTGCCAGCCCACGAGGTTGGGGGCGCCGCACTCCCCTGCAGCAAACGCGTCTCCTGAAAGAAGTAGTGGTGAACCTCGCGCTTCACATCGTGGTGCATCCACTCCATGAACGCCTGAGCCGTCGACCAAGCGTTGCAGTTGTACGTGGTCAGCGTGAGGGTGTCGTCGTTGGGTGTGTCGGTGACCTTGGCCTCCCTGTCCTGAGTGCAAGGCAGCTGAGCGGCGACCGCGGTCACGACATCTGCCTGAGCCGAGAGCTTTCCACCATCGTCCTCAGCGGCGACGAATGACCCCCCCGTGGATAGGGCGCACAGCGGGGGAGGGTCCCGACCAGCCCCAGTGGGGCCTCTCGTGCTCAGGCTCGCGTTCTCGCCAGTCGAGGCTCCCCGATGGTCGGTACCCTCAACCTCAGATGCCGCAAGGGCAAGAGGCGAACAGTGCGTGCCATCGGGGCCAGCAGCATGACGACGAATGAGCCCCGCTGGGGCGCCTCCGTGTCGCTCATGTGGCTGGGCCTCTCCAGTGGCCAGCGGCGCGTCGGCGGCGGGTCCCCAGGTTGCTGGAGCCTCCGCGGCGGCGGCGCTCGCGCTGGCCGAAGGAGAGGCCTCTGCCCCTCCGTGTCGCTCATGTGGCTGGGCCCCCACGGGCGCCAGAGGCGCGGCGGCGGCGGCCCCCCAGGCTGCTGGGGTCTCCGCGGCGGCGGCGTCGCTGCTGGCGCCGATGGGGGCCTGTGCCCCAGAAGCCGCTGCAGCAGACGAACACGATCCACTCGTGCCAGTAGACCCAGGGGGGGTAGCCGAACGAGTTCTCCCTGTGGGCGCGGGGGCTCGGCAGTCGGGGGCTGAATCCCCTGCCCCCGCGCCCTTCGGTGGCCTCCCCACGGCCGCAGGCGCTGGCTGCGGGTGCCAACGGCCAGCCAGCAACAGCTCGTCAGGGCCAGCTGCAGCTGCGACAAGGAAGCTCAGGTCAAGCCAATCTAGGTCGTCAGGATTCGAAGCCCAGAAGGTTGGCAACACATCCAAAGGCGAGTGGCCTCTCGGGCGCACGGACCGAGCGCCCTTGGAGCCAGAGGACTGGCCCCCCCTCAGGCAGCGGCGCCTTCGGGGGCCCCTGCCTGCTCCAACTTGGCCTTGCTGTCCCGAGCGCGAGTCCGAACATCAGGTGCCACAGCGGGCATCTCCGCTGAGAGGTCCACCAGCGGCGGCGGCGCCTGGGCTGTGCCCTGCCCTGGGCCAGAGGCTGCCGCTGCCTCGCCAGCCGCCCCTCGTGCAGTGCCATCCTCGGCCTTGCGCTTCTTCGTGAGCCTGGGGCACTGGGCAGCGTGCTCGGCTTTGAGCTTCTCGAACTGTTCCTTTGCCTGAGAGAAGAGATTGTGCATTGTCTGCGGTAAGTGCCTCCAGCTTCTGCTTGCGCTGCTGGAGCTCCTGCTTGTCCGTGTCAGACAACTCATACTCCTCATCGCCCACTTCGAACAAGTTCCCACAGTCGATCTTGAAAGAGCCGTCGAGGAGCGAGTCCAAGCGCGCACCAGTAGGCTCGGCAGCCTCGGCGACGGCTGCCTGCTGGGAGTGCTCGGTGAGCTTGAGCTTGAGGCCCGTGATTTTGGCGTCGTAGGGGTCCAGCTCATCGCTGAGTTCTTGGGTCTTCTGCCCCTGACGAGCCATACTCTTCTCCCGTTTGTCGACCAGGTCAAGTTCTTTCTCCATGCGCTTGACATGGGCGTCTCTCTCATCAACCAAGTTGTACAATTGCTTCTCGGGCAAAATCGCAACAGGAGCAGCAGCCAGACGATTCAGATCCAGAAGGCGGAACTTGCACTGACTGGAGACCATCGCGAGGCCTTGCTTCTCGGCCAGGGCCGCAAGCTGCAGGACCTCCTCCCGCTGCATCTTATTGACATTGAAGGCCATGGGGTCCGAGCCGCTGGCGAACTGGGGGCCAGAGCGAAGTGGCTGACGCGCCTCTCCTGGCTGACCCTTGCCGCCCTCGGCCCTGCCACCCTTGGGGGCTCCCTTGCCCCCCGCCTTGCCATCGGCTGCCACCCGTCCGTTGCGCCAGCGCCCAGGCTTCTGAGCTGCCCGAGGCTCGGCTTGAACCACAGGCTGTTCGACCCAGGGCCCTCGGGCGTGTAGGGAGGCACCGCGCTGGAAGCAAGTGTT
>CAUYUJ010008004.1:5000-42941 GCA_963575745.1 Prorocentrum cordatum | reverse complement strand
GGGGGGGGGGGGGCGCATGCGGGTCTCGCCCATATCGGCACACCCCTCACACGTTTTGTGGCCCCATAGGGAGCTCCACACCGAAGCTCACAGGGGGTGGGTAGGGGTGGGTCGCATAGGGTACTCGCCCATTTCGGCACGCTCTTTGCAGGCACGCTCCGTGGCCCCATCGGGAGCTCCACCGAAACCCTCAGGGAGGGGAATTTGCATGCGGTTCCCCGGCACATCACTCGCACGTTTCGTGGCCCCACCGGGAGCTCCAGCGAAGCCTCCAGGAGGGGGCTCTCGCATGCCGAAGCCCTCCGGGGGGGGGGGGTCGCACGCGGCTCCCCACGCTGTTCGGTACACCCCTCGCACGCCTCGGGGCCCCGTAGGGAGCTTCACCGAAACCCGAGTGTCACAGCTTGCATGCGCCCGCAGGCTCATTTTTGCACATCCCTTTCGCACGCTTCGTGGTCCCATGGGTAGCTCCACCGAAGGCCCCAGTGGCAGGGCCCGCATTCGCCCCCGGGCCCATGTCGGCACCTCTCACACGTTTCATAGCCTCATACGGAGTCCACTGAAGGCGATACTCACAAGCGCGTTACTCGCAACTGCATGTAGTTGGGTTCTTCGCCAGGATATGTTGTGCCTCCACCCGCACAGTTTTTTGTTGTTGGATTGTGGTGAAGCATGTTTTATTGTTGAATATGGACTCGGCTAAAATGTTGGAACAGCAGCAGCAAGCACGACACAGACGTGCGACTTGGAGCACCGGCTGGTCACTCACCCCCAGGGTTTAACCCCCAGGATCTAAGGTTGTTTTACTCGCGCTTGATTGTTGCGTCGAGCTTGTGCCCAAATGCCAGGTGGTGGTTGCAAATATCCCGGCGCATCTTATTTTTGAGCACGGTCCGCTTGGCGATTTGCGCAGTGACGACGGTCCAAGAACGCATGATGTCATTGTGTTTTCAGTCTTGCATTTTCTGGCATACCCACTGGTCGTTGAAAGCAGGTATTCTTGGATTCCCAGATTCCAGTATACTGTAGGCGCCTTCCCATTTCAAGGGTCGCGAGTCTTTCCGTCTTCCTTCGTCTTCAGGGGGCGAGCGGGGATCCAATATACTTCGAACACCTTCCTACTTCATGTTTCTACCCACCTCTTCCGACTGATCGGTATTCTTGGCTGGGGAGGGGGCTGGACCCAGTAGACCACTTGCGGCAACGACCCTCTGCTTCGTATTCGACTGTTGGGCGTCGTTGCCCCTCTGCATCTTGCGTCAGGATGGCTTTGCGGCGTCGCCAGAGCAAGAAGGTGAAGGACGTCCCGCCTTCTTATTCCGTCGAGGTTCGTCGAGGGGAGTGCAGCAAAGGTCGAAGTATCTCCAGGGAGAGCACCCGAGGGACCGCAGAGACGACATATGAACATGGGTGAATCGCGGGGTCCAGTACTTGATTTGATAGATCAGAGACGAGAGGAGCGACGCATATGAGAGAGAAAGAGAAGTACATAGGTTGTCAGTGCTTGCACGTTGTCGTCTGTCGCCGTCGTTCCGACGCCGTCTGTTGCTCCGTAGTTTCTCGGTGGTGCAACAAGCTGCCCACTTTTCGCGATCCACGAGTTGGCCCGGGGCGGACGCACGGGCGTCGCTCTGTGGGGCGGCGCGCCGGGGTGTCCGCCGCGTGCGCCGCAGCTGCACTGCCAGGGGCGGACGCCACGGGTGTGCACCCGCGCTGGGCCGAGCTGGGCGGCAGCCATCTCGGCCTATGCAATGATAGCATGCGGCGCCTTTTCGGCTGCCTCTGGGGAGCCCCTGGCGCACGTCCCAGGCGCTCCCAGGCGCTCCCAAGCGCTCCCACGTTCTCAGGCGCCCCCAGGCGCTCCCAGGCGCTCCTAGGCGCTCCCCGGCGCTCCCAGGCGCTCCCTGGCGCTCCCAGGCGCTCCCAAGCGCTCCCAGGCGCCTGGCGGCGGGGCTGCTCCGTGCCTTTGCCGCGGGGGCCAGCTGGCAGCGGGCCCGGCTGGGTGAGAGTCGCCTGCGCCCTCGGCGGTTGGCGATGGTCCTGGGCAGCTGGCCCGCCGTCGAGCACTGCTGGGCAGGCGCCGCGGCCCCGAGGCGATCGAGTCATGAAAAACTCACGACGGGAGGTTTTTCTATATTTTCGGCCTCGGGGGGCCCTCACCGGCCCTCAGGACCGTCAAAAAACGATTCTGGATGAAAAACTGGTCCCGGGGAATGTGTCCGGACCTCTGGGGGTCGCGTCATGAAAAAATCATGACGTCGGGGGTCTGGGACCCCGAGGCGATCGAGTGTGACAGGTCCCGATGCTTGGCATCGCTCGGACGTGTGCATTATTCCTTCGGCGAGGACCATCGAGGAGCATCCTTGGGCATTTGGCGAAAAAAAAAACCACGCACGAAGCCGGAAAAAAAAAACACAGGGAATGGACGTCCGAGCGAATGACAGGATGGCGCAGGCGCGAGCAGGGCCGTTCGTGTTGGCAGAGTACGAGGTGGGCGGCCCGCGCGTGCTCCGCCAGAGGCTGGTGGTGACCACGGGTGCTGGCCCGCCTTGCCGCTTCTTCGGGATTTCTCCTGGTGGCGACTACTACGCGGAGACGCCGCTGATCGAGGGCGGCGACATCAGGGCCCTTTTCGTCCAAGAGACGGCCGGGGCGCTGCCCGAGGGCATCGACCCCCGGATAGTCGATGGGTTCGACGGTCGACGACGTGCCAGACCAGCTGTACGCGGACGGGCTGGCACGGATCGGTGCGGCGGAGATGCTGTCAATCCCCCCGAGCTGCCGCTGCACATCGCGTGGGACGTGCAGCAGCGGGACGACCCCGACGGCCTGCCGTTGGAGGACGCCGCGGCGCCCGGGCCTGGGAGCGACGGCCCGGCGCTGGAGTCCCCGCCTACCCTTGTGCTGCCAGGCTCGGAGGCTGGATCTGCGATCCAGGACAGGTTGGGAGTCCCCCCAGGTGCCGGGTGGGCCTGACCTGCAGCCGAGCGGCGGCCCGCCAGCTTGGTGCGCCCGCCCGCGCTGGGCCTCCCTCCCCGCAAAATGCGGCTGCCAGCGGCGCGGGAGACGGGGGAAGGCGCCCCTGCTACCTTGGACCTGGGGAGGCGCCTCAGGCGGGCATCGTGCCTCCGCCGATGGCGCCGACGTTGCTGAGATGGTATGCTCTGGAGGCCCGCGCAGGGTATCAGGAGGGCAACCTGGTCGGTCACCGACTGCCGCCTGGCGCTGTGTCCCTCGGCGACCGCGCGATCGTCCAGGTGGCAGGCCGGCCGCTAGAGGTTGGTCAGATGACGGCGGAGGACGCGGCGGCCGTGGCGGAGGGTGATCTTCGCGCGCTGCCCGTGTCTTTCGATCTTCAGGGCGAACGGCGCAGGAGCGTGGCGGACGTGGCGGCTTTCTCCAGCGAGAAGGCGGTGCCCGGCGGGTTCAGAGTAATTGGTCCTCGCTCGCTGATGTGGACACCGAAGTATGTTCGAGACAACGGCGGGTCCTTCTTCGCCGCCCGCGAGATCTGGGTGCGCATGAGCAAGGTCGCTGCTGGCGACAGGAGCGTCTACGAACGCGAGGTGATCTCCAGGGTGCTGGGCGCCGCCTCGTCGCAGGATCAGCTCAACTTGCCGGGCCATTGCTGGAGTCCTTCGATCTCCTGTCCAGGCGCCTGGCGCTGATCAAGGAGGTTCACAAGCTCAACGCAGCCCAGCCCGACTACAGCATGGCGGACTTCTACATGGGCTGGGGTGCTCGTTCAGGAGGCGCCGCCATCGCGCCGCAGTCGGCGTCTCGGAGGCGCGCCAGGAGTCAACCATCGCGAAGGAGGCCCGCAAGGCGCAGGAGGAGCGGCAGCAGCGCCCCGCGCGGCCCCCCAAGGGCGCGGGCCGCTGGGGCCGCGGCAGGGCCGGCGGGGGCCAGAACCCCGCAGTGGCCTCGTGACGCGCAGAGGGCCACGGGGCCGGCAGATGGGCGCGCCGGCCCCCCTGGCGAGGAGACCCCACTATGCCCCGGTCGCGGGCTCGCAGTTGCCGAGAGCTGCTCCGCGCGACCTCTTTCCTCTACCGAGGCTCGATGAGAACCTGGCCGCGCGCGAGGGCGTGTCGCGCACCGTTCAGCAAGGGCTGAAGTTGCGCTGCGCCAAGGGCCAGCACGCAGATGCCATGATTGACATCCTCAACTGGCTCTGCGGGGGGGGGGCGGTCTTGCCGGGCCTTGCGTCTCTACCAGCGCTGCGCGGCGTGAAGCCCGGCGTGTTCTTCTTCGACATGCGGGTGCTGCGCTGCCGACCCGCGAGAAGCCGCCCGCGTGCTTCTCCGTTCTGGCCCCGGCTGCGACGGTGGGGATGTCCCTAGTACTGTTTCGCCTTGCGTTCGCGAGCTGATGGCGATCGCGGAGCCGACGGAGCGGCTCCCGATCGCTGAGCAGCTGCTGGGCTCCGAGCGCGCCGCTTGCCTCGGGGAGTTCGGCACCGCCGCGATGCTCGATGGTGACGAGTTCGGCGGGGTCTGCGAGGCCAGCGCGCCTAGCGGGCCGTGCGCGGGCGCGGTTCTCGAGCGCGCCCCCGCCAAGTATGCCGCCTTTTTCCGCTCGCTGGCCGCGAGCGGGATGCTGGCGTGGACTATGTCGCCAGAGGATCGCATCATCCTTTTTTTGTTGAGAAGAAGATCGGTGCACTCAGGATCGTCTGTGACTGCCGTGGGGTCAACGCCCGCTCCAGGGCACCTCCTGCCATGGGCTTGGCCAGCGGATCGCGGTGGGCTGACGTCTTCGGTCCTCGCGGAGGCTGAGCTGCACGTTGCGCAAGCTGACATATCTAACATCTCTTACTTTGTGGGTATCCCCTACGATCTGTCGGAGCACTTCACCTCTCCGCCGTTTGACGTCTCGCTTGTTGCTGACTTCGCAGAGCTGCCGGGCTGCAGTAGACTGCCGCCCCCTGGCGCGATGATCGCGCCCTGCCTGAAGGTCGTGCCGATGGGCTGGAACTGGGCGACGTGGATCGCGCAGCAGATGGTGCACCGGCAGATCGCGGAGTCCAAGGGCACCGAGCCCGAGAGGGTGATCGCGGACGAGAGGCGCATCCTCGAGCTGGTGCCAGGCGGGGCGTTGCTGCTTCCCTACGCCGATAACATCAACGTCATGGCATTGGATCCTGACACCGCGGGTGGCGTCCGCGACCAGCTGCAGAACCATCTTGAGATGGGGGGCTTTGTGGTCCACGAGCTGGTAGGCCTTGCGACGGATGCCGTCCCCCTGGGCTACCGCGCCAACGGGGCCACGCGCGGCGGCGCCTGTGGCCCGCGAGAGGCAGCTGCTGGAGGCCGCGGGCCGGCGGCTTCAAGGTCGCCCGCGAGTCAGCGGGCGCGAGCTGGAGCGGTTCGCGGGGCAGAGCATCCATATCTGCTTGCTCGGAAGAGAGTTCCCATCCATCTTCCATCATGCCATGTTTATTCACTCGTCCGTGCCCATGGATCGTCACGGGGTTGGTTGTGGAAGAGTGCTGCTCAGGCGATTCGAACTGTCAGCATCCTGCTTCCTTTCTGCTGTGCAAGATCGGATTGGCCGTGGAGTCCTAACGTTTCCAGTTCAGATGCTTGTCCCAGTGGGCACGCGGTGTGCTCGGGGATCTTGCCGACCCAGGACGTCTCCTAGGTTGGTGGAGTCAAGGAGAAGTCTCGGCGCCGTGCCGAGGTCCCCGCAGCGCAGGCTCGCAAGAGGGCTTTCGAGGGGCCTGGCGTGCTCAATGACGTTGCCGCTGCGTTCCCTCCAAAGGTGGACAAGGAGGGGGAGGGAATCAAGATGATAGATGAGAACCCAGAGTTCCATGACTTGATCCCGAACGATGGCAATTGGACTACGCCGTGACATTCGCCAAAAGGGAAACATAATGACTTTGGAGGGGAGGGGGGCGGTGTCAACGCTGCGACAACAGCTTCGTTTCTCTCATAACGTTGGTTTACGGCATCTCTATATCGGACGCAATATGTCACTCGTTTTGGCTTGTGATAAAGGACGTTCGGCTGCCTTCGGTGTCCTTCTATGTATTCGTAAGTTGCTTGCGCTATGTTTCGCGGGGATGTTGCGCTGCCGCGCCGCTGGCGTCCGTCTGAGTTGAATGCGGCGGATGGGGGCTCGAGGATCTGGGAAGGCGTCGCGGCGCCGTTGGCCCTCCTCGCCCAGCGCGCGTTTCGCCCGGGGCCCCGTCCCAGTCGATGCGCTCGGGCCTGCGCTCGAGCGAGCTCGTGCAGGGGGCGAAGTGAAGGACGTGGCCATGCGCTTCGGCTATATCCACCTCCCAACTTCCTCGCCATATCCGCGGAGCAGGCCGTGACTTGGAAAAAGGTGCCCCGCATTGCTGTGGCGCCTGCTCCAGCGCCTGACGAGCGCCGGGAGGTCCTCCGGCTCGCTAACCGAGATGGGCGCGGGCACGGCGGACCTGGTCGAGGCGAGGTTCTTCGCCGGGGCCGCGCGTGGTGAGGCGCAGGTGGCCTGCGCCGATTTCTTGGCCATCTGCCCGCAGCAGATGAGGGGGGCCCAGGCGGCTGCCGCGCCGGCCCTGGCGCGGTGGATGGTGGTGGCGGCGATCGCAGCGCTGATAACGTTGGTGATGTTTTCGGCGCGCCTCCGTCCCTGCGACGAGGTCGGGCCGCTTTTTCGCGTTCAGCATCCAGCTCTTCAACGCGGTGTTCAAGCCGGCACAGCGCGAGCTCAACCTGTCCGCGACGCACGTGCCCTACCAGCTACGACGCGGAGGGTCATCGGCAGACAGGCGGGACAGCGCCCGCCTCCTCGCCGAGGTGGAGCAGCGAGGCAGGTGGGCCAGCGTCTCTTTTCTCCGTCGGTACGAAGCAGCTGCGCGTCTTCAACGCGAGGAGGCTTGACTATCCAGCCCTCCCAGAGGCTGTTGCCTGTCCGCCATCGCCTCGTTACCGACCGACCTTGGAGCGTCGTTGAACCGGTGCCTGGCGCGCCTCGAAAAAGGGAATTCGTTGTGGTGATCTTCGCAGGCTCTAAGCACCTCTAGTTTGCTGCGGCCCAGTGCGGATGCATATGTTTTGCCGTTGACATACGTGACTCGCCCTATCAGAACGTCCTGCGGACCAAGGTATTCGAAGCCATCAAAGCACTCATCGCGCATCCCCATTGCAAGCTCGTCTGGATGGAGGCCCCCTGCGCGTCGCGGTCGAGGGCCAGGCGGGGGGGGCCCCGCCCCCTCAGGGACTCCAGCGACGGCCTATGCGGACTTTGCGGGTTCAGCGTCGCGGACACTCGAGAGGCCAAATTCGGGAACCAGCTGATGAGAGTATCAGCTAGATTAGCTCGGTGGGCTGCCGCCTACCGCCGTTAGTGTATCCAGCGAGCTCTAGAATATGGCTGACTTCTGAACTCAAGCGACTGGAGGTCTTAGGCGTCGTAAGATACCAGTGTAGTTTTTGTGGGCACGGTACCTTCTTGGCAGAACAAAAACACATGTCTTTTTACCTGCTCTGGTTGAGCTCCGCAGATGTCGTATGAAAGCTGGCCGTTGCTGCTTTCCTGGTAACATGCGCGAATAGCTTGTGGGCAAGAATCCACGGGGTGAATTTTTAACAAGGGTCTCTCAGCCACATCTCTCGCTCTTCTGCTCGCATGTTTGTAGGATGTTGTTGCTCGACATATGGCTTCATATCACACGATCGCCTAGCGCATCATATCAGCCGTGCTTCGCACGTCCAGCACAACATTATGTGGGGTTTGGGGTATTTAACCTTGGCGCTGAGTTCGCTGTTGCTTACTCGTGGCCTCGCAAATCGCTCCCGTGCCAGTGCTAACCGATATAAGATTGTGTGGCTCTTGGCCTCACCTTGGCGGGCGTTCGTAAAAGAGACGGGCCCATACAGATATTGTCAGTGCTTGTTCGTTGTTGTCGGTCGCCGTCGTTCCGACGCCGTCTGGTGCTGTGTAGTTGGTCGGTGATCCTCGAAACGGTTTTTTTTCACCTTCCATGATTTCATACACAAGCTGGGATATCTAACCTTGGCAGTGTGCTCGCTGTTACTCATTCGTGGCCTCGCGAATCGCTCCCGTGCCACTTTTACTGTATATATATGTATATATTTGCGTATACACTTATCTATATGTGCTATCATATTTATATACATATGTATGGACAGGCGATGCCACACATGTTCATTCAGTATTATGCATACATGTCACCATGTGCACATTTACGTATTCATCTACACACGTATATTTACACATAGAAGGACCCGGTACACAGATTTGGATGCATGCGTTCACATGTATGCATTTATCTATGTTTACACACATTTTCACACATGCGTTTATATTTGTATATGTATATGTATAGGAATATGTATATGTATATGTATGTATATATGTATGGCTGGACGTATGTGTGTACATGGGGACAGCGTATGACACGAACACCGAGATATGTAAACATATAGTGTGGGAGACGCAAGATTGGCAATCCATACGTATATACAGGGCGATATACACATATATATATATATACTTATATATATATATAGAAAGAGAGAGAGAGAGAGAGAGAGAGAGAGAGAGAGAGAGAGAGAGAGAGAGAGAGAGAGAGAGAGAGAGAGAGAGAGAGAGAGAGAGAGAGAGAGAGAGAGAGAGAGAGAGAGAGAGAGAGAGAGAGAGAGAGAGAGAAAGAGAGAGAGAGAGAGAGAAAAACAGAGAGAGAGATAAAGAGAGAAAGAGAGAGATAAATCGAGAGAGAGAGAGAGAGAGAGAAAGCGAGAGAGAGAAAGAGAAATAGAGAGTGATAACTATTACTATACAGAGAAAGGGGAGGGGCGTAGGCAGGCACAACGTGATGGACAAAGGGGGATAAATACGACCTGCGGTGCACATGCAGGTGTGCGATACATAATCAAACACGGTGAGGTGGTTGTCGATGCACTTGTCGATGCACTTAGGCATGCTGAATGTTGCTCATACTCGCAGCGTGTGCCCAGATACGGCCAGGTATGAAGCCAGAAATGAGACAGATGAGGTACGCCATGAGCCGAGCAAACTCAAAGGTCGGGGGATGCGCGGGTGGACTTGCCTGGTCACCTGGCTTCTAGCCCGGGTCTCACGTCCCTCCAAGCACAACACAGCACCACGACCACAATTCTGGACGCGTCGCTCCTCCCCGCCAGCCCATCCAAACACGATCGGATGCTCTCTTAAGGCCTCTTGGAGGGCATCGTGAGCCATGTTCGACTAGAGGCTGTCGGATGCTATCCGGAGCCATGCTCAGCTATCTTGGACCGTCTTGTGGCTGTCTTGAGGCCTCTTGGAGGTCTGCAGGTGGCTGTCTTAAGCCATGCTCGACCTCCTGGGACCATCTTGGGGGTATGAGGAGGAAGATGAGAAGGATGAGGAGGAGGCGGAGGAGGAGGAGGAGGAGGAGGAGGAGGAGGAAGGATGAGGAGGAGGAGGAATAGTAGTAGGAGGATGAGGCCCAGGATGAGGAGGAGGAGGAGGAGGAGGGAGAGGATGAGGAATGCGGCACGAGGAGGAGGAGGAGGAGGAGGAGGAGGAGGAAGAGGAATAATAATAATAATAATACCAATAATAATATCAATAATAATAATATTAATTATGATAATAATATGAAGAAAAGGAATAAGAATAAGAAGAAGACGAATAATAATATTACTAATAATAAGCATACTACTAATACTAATACTAATCATACTAATAATAATAGGAGGAGGAGGAGGAGGAGGAGGAGGAGGAGGAGGAGGAGGAGGAGGAGGAGGAGGGAGGAGGCAGTGAAGGAGGAGGGAAGGAGCGGACGATGACAAGGAGGATGAGAACTCGGGCTTTGGAGGTATGTTGTTGTGAGAGGTTCTTGAAGGACGACGACGGCCATCTTCGAGGCTCTCTTACGGCCGCCGTGGGGCCTTTTGGGGCACTCTTGGGGCCCTCTTGTGGCTCATTTTGAGGGTCTTGTGGCCCTCTTGGGGCTCGCTGGGTTTGGGATGCCTCTTGGGGGGCCATCTTGGCCCTCGTGACTCTACGAGGGGGGGGGTAGTAAATTCAGGCCCCCCCTCCACCACCCTGGGAGGCTAACACATGGCGCTCTTGGGACCCTCTTGGGCCGCTCTTGGAGCGCTCTTGGGCGCTCTTAGGGCTTTCTTGGGGCCCTCTTGGGTCCTTCTTGGGGCTCTCTTGGGCTGTCTTGGGGCCATCTGGAGGCATCCGGGGCCCATGGGAAGCGAAAAGGCGAGAAGGTCAAACACATTGGATGTCCCTAGGTTTTTGACGGAATTTGGCTTCTCGGAGGGTGCCTAGAATGGCTCGAAGGGCACTGGAAGCTGTCTTGGGCCTGTCTCGAGGCGTCATCGAGGCATGTCGGAGGCTATCTTGAATCATGTTCGGTTATCTTGCTCCATCTTGGAGACCATCTTGGGCTGCCTGAGGCCCTCTTGGAGCCATCTTGGAGCCATATTGGGCCATCTTTGACGCTCTAACCCTTCTGCCCCTTCTCCAAGGCCTAGGGAAGGGGGTATAGGGGGATGGGTCAAGACACTCTCCTAGATAGCAAGCCGTCTAGCTCACTCCCACCCGCCCTCCCAACACACAAGAGCCTCATCATGTTGAGCGGTCGTCTTTAGATGGGCAGCTACTGGGAACCAACAGCGAGTCCATGTGCGCGACGCTGGGGCGAGGTGCGCCACGCGTGCCAGGCGCGCCAGGCGCGCCAGGCACCCCTGGGGCCCGAGCGTGCCAGGTACGCCTGGTGCGCCAGATGCGCCACGTCCTCCGCGTGCGCCAGGTGTGCCGCCTACTCCAGCCGCGCCAGGTGCGCCACGTTCGGGGCACGTGCAGAGTGTGTCAGGTGCGCCTGCGCAAGGGACAGCACACATCGGGAAACATGTCGGCCACTACCATCCTTGTCGAAAACGAATGCCCATCATTGTGTCTGGTGGGCCTGCGCACAGCAGGCCATACGTCACCACCCCCGCCGTCCCTGTCAAAAACCACTTGAGAGTGATCGCGGGGTTGTCGCGCATGATCCAGACTTAGACGCGAGGTGCATTTTGTAGTGATGTTTGTCAGGGATCGTAGCCCTGTGCACAGCAGGCAATATGTTGACACCCCCGCCGTGCCTGTCCAAAAACAATACAAAATGCTCGCGGGCCTCACTAACATGACTCCAGACTTTGCCCCAAAGTGTATTCTGCATTGTTTTTGACAGGGATGGTGGAGGGGTGGCCCTCATGGGGTCCTCATTGTTCCTGGTTGGCAGCCGGTCGCCTGAGGGAGGGGGTGTATATCACTAGGGAACAGTGATCAACACCTTCCCCCGAGCAGGGGAAGAAGGGTTGTGGGAAGAAAACAAGAGTTCGTTAAACCACCTACGCCCAGAGGCCTGGTGGGACTCATTGAATTTTTCAGGCGGGCCCCTCGGGGGAGAACCCACCGACCTCGGCATGAGCACTTGGGTCGTGATGGTGGTCGATTGTGCCGTCCTGGGACGCCACATCGATCTAACAACCAGTGCGAAACTGGTTTCGGTATCCTGACACCGTCTGGCATGCGCAGATCGTCCCTCAGGGTGTGTCCTCGATGCTGTCGTGGTCGCCTGCTGTCCCCGCAGTCCCCTCTGGCGAACTTGCCCTCCCGCCTTCCGCCTCGCACGGGGGAGGCCAGCGTGCGAGCGCCGGTTCGCTCCCGAGCGCTGCGGCGGAGCTGAGCCTCACGATGCCAGCGCCCCGACAGCCCGGCGAGGAGTGACCTCCGGGGCCCAGTTTCTGGCCACCGCTGACCAGCCTGAAGCATTCCCCGTAGGGTGCTTCCCTGAGGATACGTCGTGCATGTCCCTCTACAGGAGGAAGGACAGTCAACAGAATAGTCTGTGGACGATGTTGTTTGCTGTGTTGGACTCTTCGAGCATGTTTCATATCTTTTACTTTTCGCCCAAACTCAGCCTGCAGGAGGACGTGCCCGACCTGACCCAAGATTGTTACTACCTCTCGGCTTGTCAATCCGCTCGATTTGGGTATTAGCCGCCCCCGCGCGCGCACCTTGTGCCGAGCCAGCTTCTTCAGTGTGGTGGGTTGTGCGCACCCCCCGCGCCACGGTCTTTTGCTGGACCAGCTTGTCGGCGGGAGAGTGTGCAAACACCGCGTTCCCAGACATGCGCGGGCTCTGCTCTGATCACGCTCTGCTAGGGGCCAAAGCGCGCACGACGTCCAGGGTTGAGGGTGGGGCAGCGGCAAGTCGTTGGTGGTCGCATCTCGAGCTCTATTCTCCTGATGCAGCAAGGGTCGCCTCGGCCATTTCTGCCTCTCTCCTCCTCCGTGCTCTCTCGCTCTCTCGCTCTCTCTGTCTCTCTCTCTCTCTCTTTCTTTCTGTGTGGTGCAGCCTTTGCTTCTCTCGCCTCGCTCGTCCTCGCTCCAGCTGTGCAGAGGAGCTGACCGAGGACCAGCTGACCGACATTAAGGAGGCCTTTGAGCTCTTCGACACCGACGGCTCCGGATCCATCGACTCCAAAGAGTTGAAGGTGGCCTGGCCTTGCGCCGCACCGAGAGCAGAAATACCGCTCCCAGGGCAGGCTGTTCCTACAGTCGGACCGAGGTATAAGGTCGAGGTCGGTTCGGGGAGGGTACCCTAGTGTCTTTCTTGTTCGTTGGGTGTTCTTGTGCCTCCTGGGGAGGGTACCCCTTGGATGTTCCGTGTGTTTCGGCTGGCGGAGGGTCTCATCTTCTTGTGGGATGCTCTTCTGGCCTGGGTCGGGTATAGCCAGGACCCCAGGTAAGGGGACCCGGTGAGTGGTAGGGCCCCGGAGCCCCCAAATTGGCCCCATCACTAAACCAGCTCTGCCGTAGCTGGTGTTTTTTCGGGTGACGGCACTTCCGGTTAGTGGAACGGGGCGGGAGTGGTCCCCCAGTGCACATCACTAAACCAGGTCCCACTAAACCCAGTTCTGCCGACGCCCGACTGGGCCCGATGGTATCCCCGATCCGACGGCACGATATTTTTTTCAGTGCGCGGTCCCAGAGGCCCCGGCTTCGTCCCGAGGGGCTGCTCTTCAACCTGGGCCCACGGAGGCCGAAAACCAGGCTGGAGAGGGTTTCTTCGAAGGCTCCTCCTCCTCCTCCTCCTCCTCCTCCTCCTCCTCCTCCTACCACTCCTCCTCCTCAGGGGTCCTATCTGAGGAACGGTGCGGAAGGTTTCCTCCTCCTCCTCCTCCTCCTCCCCCTCCTCCTCCTCCTCCTCTTCCTCCTCCTCCCCTCCTCTCCCTCCTCCTCCTCCTCCTCCTCTCCTCTCCTCTCCCTCCTCCTCCTCCTCCTCCCTCCTCCTCCTCTCCCTCCTCCTCCTCCTCCTCCTGCTCCTCCTCCCCCTCCCCCCCCTCCCCCTCGGGACGACCATCGGCGACGACCATCGGGGAGCATCCTCCTCCTCCTCTTCCTCCTCCTCTTCTCGGATCATCTTGCGCAAGATGAGCGCGGCGCGAGGCCGGAAACTGCACGGGGCATGGACGTCCGAGCGTTGGCAAGCGGTGGGCCTCGGAAGTGGCAGGGCCGTCTCCGAAGATCTGGCGCCTGTTCATGGAGCTGGGTAGTCGAAGGCCAGACTGTCAGATTGGATTGGGCCCCATGGGCCAATCTGGCCTGGCCAAACTGGATGATTTGGGTTATTCGCCAGACTGGGTTCGCGTTGGCTCCCTCGCCAGATTGCCCCCGTTTGCCAGATTGGGCCTGCCAGATTGGCGCCAGATTGGCTTCGACTACCCAGTGGAGGCAGTGCCAGGGCGGCACGGGGAAGCAGCTGCGCCAGACTCGAGACCAGACGCGGGACCGAACAAGAGAACGGCGACGGAGCCGAACAGAACAGGCGACGGAACCGGACGCGGGACCGAGCAAGATCACGGCGACGGAGCCGGACACCAAGGCGGCGGAATTTGACAGTAGAAATGCAAACACGGGTCCGTTAGAAAAACAGCCCTGCCGTTTCCACGGCCCACTGAGTTGCAGACGCCCCTCCTGAGAGAAAATGATCAGGGTCTAGATTTACGATGTATAGGTGTAGGCCAAAACAATCGGGAGGTCGAACGCTGCGGCCTGATTTCGTTCGCCCTTTTTTTCAGTGCACTGTGCACCGCGCTTCCCACGCGTTCAGCCCCGTTCCCCTTTTGCGGTCGAAGTCGTAATACATGTGTTGCGTGCGTCGATGCCAGCGTCGTTTGTGCGAGGGTCGCTCCCTGTGCTTCGCATGCCGCGCAGGGACTTCTGGACGTTGTTAGATTTTGTTTGGCGGCCGTTGCGCGCGGTGCAGTTCTCGTGGGAAAGCACCTCTGGACATTGCAGTTGCGTCTGGGGGCTGCTTCGCCAGGCTGCTTTAGCGTGTGTCGATTGCCGTCTGAGCGGAATCCGCTTCAACAGAAAATTCCTTTGTGCCTCCTTCCTCCTCGATCTTCTCCGCCTCTTCCCATCTGCCTCGTCTCTCCCCGGCCCCCGTTTTGCCAGTCGCAGCGGCTGGACGCAGCTCGAGGCGTTGGTTCGTTTGGTCGTTTTTGGTTATATTAGAATGTGTAAGTAAGTCAGTCAAGCAGAACTTAAGTAATTATGTGTGTATGCATGCATGCATGCATGTCTGTGTGTCTGTCTGTCTGTATGTATGTATATATGCATGTATGTATGTATGTATGTATGTATGTATGTATGTATGTATGTATGTATGCATGTATGTATGTATGTATGCATGCATGCATGCATGCATGCATGCATGCATGCATGTATGTATGTATGTATGCATGCATGTATGTATGTATGTATGTATGCATGCATGCATGCATGCATGCATGTATATGTATATGTATGTATGTATGCATATGTATGTATATATGTATGTATGTATGTATGTATGTATGTATGTATGTATGTATGTATGCATGCATGCATGCATGCATGCATGTATGTATGTATGTATGTATGTATGCATGCATGTATGTATGTATGTATGTATGTATGTATGTATGTATGTATATATATATAAGTCTTAATTTGCGGCTCGCGCCGCCACATGAGCAGTTCAGAGAAGGCACACTTCGCGTGGGTCATAGCTCGCGATATCTTCAGCTACTGGAGTCGGCCAGAGCCGACCACGTGCACGTGCCAGTGCCCAGAAGTCTCGGTCTCTTGCCCAAGCGCGGAGTGCAGCAGTCATCTGGAGGTGATACGAGATCTTTCTTACGAGCAGGTGCGACACGCAGCTGGTAGCAAGTGCCCGACGTGTGAGATCGAGCCGTGTGCGCCCTTCCCTTGGTTCCTCATTCTCGTGCTGGTTGCCGCCCTCCCGATCGTTGGGTTCGTGGGTTTCCTCGTGGGCCGTGCATCCTCGTGGTGTAGACGCTCGGCCGGGACAACGTCAGAGACTACCTCGACAGGCGGGAAGAGGTCTCTCGGGCCCTTCACGCCCGCCACCCTCGCAGCTCTTGAGCGCTAGCAATGGCGGCTGCAGCAGCTGCCGCACACCGAGCCCTGGATATTCCAGAGAAACAGGTGCTCATCAATTTTGATGATGATGCCAACGGGCTTCGTTGGCATCACCGAATACTTCTTATCAAAGGAGGTGATGGACGGTGGGTGGTGGCGACCCCGACGTGGAGCATCCAGTTGGCCGACCTCTCGAGGCACCACATCCGCGTGCTGCGACGAGGAATGCCAGTGGAGCGGGACTACCTGCCGGAGGCTTTCCTGTTCGACCCGAACGCATCAGATGCGGAGCTGGCCCGCGCTCGAGCTGAGGCCCTTGAGCTGGCCGAGATCGCCGGGTTTGACCTGTCGGCGGTGCAAGTTCAGGGTGGCGGCGCCGCTCCGGCTCAGGAGGCGGCCTGGCGAGTCGCCGACCCAGCGTCTCCTGCTTTCGGGGAGGAGGTCCCTGTCGGAGCGATGCGGGACCAGGAGGCATCCGTTATCAAGGGGGACGCCGCTCTCCTCAGGCTCGACGGGAAGTGGACCTTCGCCGAGAAGGTCGTCCCTTCTGAGCGCGAGGCTTGGCTCAGAGAGAAGCGAGTGGGGCCGGGTCGTGACCCTCGGCTGCTGGCCGACTCGAGGGACAAGTGGTCTCAGAGGTTCTTGGATGCCGAGACCGCGCTCAAGATGATGCGCCGGGTGAAGCAGCCCCTGCCGGCCCTGGACGGGCCGCCTGCTCTGGAGGAGTACGCGGAGGGGCTCAGGCGGGTCGGGTTCAACTTCGTGACGCACAACCTGGACTGGGAGGCGAAGAGCGGGGTCGCGCCGAAGGGCGCCGTGGCCCGTGAGCACAAGTTCGTGAGCTCCTGGCTCTACCTCATGCTCACGACCGATCAGTTGGACATCAGCAACCTCATCTCGGCTGAGCTGGCCGCCAGGCGATTGATCCAAATCGAGAGTGCAGTTCGGCGCAACCCGAAAGCGCCGGACTTCGACGGGCTCGACATGGTGATGGCGACGCCGATCGGGCCAGGCGGAGAGGTGGTGACTCGGGAGTTCACCAGGTGGATCGCGGAGAGGCAGAAGGACGAGGGCTTCTTGTTGAAGCAGCAGAGGTTGTGGCGCGAGGAGCGCGCGGCCGACGACAAGCGGCAGAGGGGCGGCAAGACCGGCGGGAAGTCGGAGCGCGGTCCCAATTGCGGTGACAAGAAGTATAATGCATGATCCGCCGTTTGGTGATGCGGCGCCTCGCAGCCCGAGAGGCACACCGCGGAGGATCCAGGGTTTTTTTTCGGGCTCGCAGCTCGGGCGCCGACAGCGCGGTGACCCGCTGCCAGTTTTGGTGCCTCCTCAAGGGCGGCTTGACGCCCTACGTGACCACCGACGTTATCTACAGCAGCGGCTTCGGCGTCGGTGGTATCGCGAGCGGCGGGTGAACTCCGTTCTTGGCGCTCTCAACGCGCTGCAGGAGGGCCCGTCGCGTCCCTTTCGTCGCGCTGATGAGGGACTACACTCAGCCTTTCGGCCGCCTCTCACTGGAACGCAGGACTCCGTGCGCCAGCGAGTTGGGCGGCTGGTTTCAAGTGCTGGAGATGCTCCAGCCGACCTCAAGCCGCACGAAGCCCTCCAGGAGCTTCTGCGCGTGAAAGACTTGTACACCGTGGAGCCGAGCCACCTCGGGAGCTTCGACTTCGAACGGGTAAAGGTGCTCTCGGCTGGCGTGTCTGTCAAGGACATGGAAGACCTGCTGCCTCCTGATCAGCGGGCTATGTTGGCAGACCCAGAGGGCCAGATTTTGAGGGACTCGTCTGAGCTTGAGTATGACTCCGGAGCCTTCGCGCCGTACTGGGACCCGAAGTTGCGCTTCGACACCTCCGAGCGTCGGCGTCTTATCCTTCGGCTCGCGGAGTTGGGGCTCGTCGGGTTCCGCACCTCACTTCGAGCACGCATTGGTATCTTCGTGGTCAAGAAGAAAGATGGTTTCCAACGACTGATCGTGGATGCGCGAGAGCCTAACAGGTTGTGTCGGCGTCCTCCCCACTCTTGGCTTGGCATTGTGACCGCGCTGACTGGCGTTGACCTTTCAGACTCAGCGATCAGGGCCGCAAGTCAAGACGACGGCGACCTCAGCTGGGTGCAGCCGTCCGCGGGAAGCGTCGACCTGTACAACGGGTTCTACCAGTTTCGGAACCGCCGCATGGGCTCGCTGTTCGGCATTGACTTTGCGGCCAGGGCCGACTACTGGGGTATCTCTGAGGTCTACTGTGAGGCGACGGGCTCCTACCTGAGCGTCTCCGCGGACACCCCCGTCTTCCCCGTCTTCGAGGGGGTGGCCATGGGCTGGAGCTGGGCCCTGTACTTCTGCCACGCCACTACCTCAGCCGCCGGCGGGGGCAGCAGCGTGGTCGTCGAGGACAGGCGCGCGGCACCGACGCCGACGCCCAGCTTGGCTGTTCGGCTTCCCTACGTCGACTACGCCAACGTCATCGGGATCACCGCCGAGTCGACGCAGCGGGCCCTGGAGCACGTGAAGCGGGACATCGACGCGAAGCACCTCGACTTCCATGAGGAGAACGCAGCCTCGCCAGAGCTCCAACTACTGGGAGTCGTGTTCGATGGCGTCCGACGACAGATCCGGCCTCTACCGCGACGCACCTGGCGGCTCCACCTGGCCTTGCAGGAGGTGATCAGGAGGGGCTTCGCCAGCGGCCGCGTGGTCCAGATCCTCGTAGGTCACCTCGTTCACCACTTCCAGCTGGTCAGGGCCGCCCTAGCGAGTCTCGACAAGGTCTGGGCCTTCATCGGGGAGCACTACGACGACGAGGCGGAGCTCTGGGACTCGGTTCGCTGGGAGCTCGAGGTCGCTGGCTGGCTGGTCTTCATGGCCGGCGTCGACCTGGGCTCGGAGCCGGCGCCTGTGGCCTTCTGCGGGGATGCCTCCAGCAAGGGCTATGCGCTGCGCGTCGCGGAGATCTCCGACGCCGAGTACCGCGAGGTGGCCGCCTACCGTGAGCGCTGGCGTTTCGACCATGTTGAGCGGGAGTCTGCTGGTTGGGGGCCTGCGCTGCCCTGGGCCGCCGCTTGGCGTGCTCAGCATGGGGCCGGCGCAAGCCCGCAGCTGGGGCACCTGGAGTCGGGGGGCGGCGCCTCTCAGGGGCGGCGCCGACCCTGGCGGCAGCTTGACGAGATCGAGCGTCCCGCTTCGGTGGTCGGCATCCCGGCGCTGCCTGACGCGCTGGTGGACCCGGCGCGGTGGCGACGTGTTGTACGCGGGGGCTGGAAGTACGACACTGCGATCCACGAGAAGGAGGGTCGCGTGATGCTGATGGGCCTTGTCCGAGCCAGTCGAGAGGTTCGATTCCGCGGACGTCGGCTGTTGAGTATCGGCGACAACCTGGCCTGCATCTGCAGCTTCGAGAAGGGCAGGGCGAAGTCGTACTGCCTCCATCGTCTCTGTCAGAGGGCCGGGGCTTTGACAATGACGTGTGGCCAGATTTGGACCCAGCGCTACCTGGAGACCAAGAGGAACCCCACTGACGAGGATTCGCGTGCCGCCGATCGAGGAGAGGTCGGCGCTGGTGAGGCTCAGCTCGGTCGAGCTGGGCGAGCTCTTTTGCGCAGTGGTCATGACTCCGCGGTGGCGCCAGTTCGGGCGGCGCCGAGCAGTCGAGTGCGCGCCGTGGCACCGCCGCCCATCGCCAGCCGCCGGCTGGGGCGGTGTGGGCCCCGCCTGTCGCCCGCCAGTTGTGAGCGAGCCAGTTCCAGTCCGAAAAAGGATGCCAGCCATGTTGCACCTGATCGTCGTCGTTCTCGGCCTGTCTTCCTCGAAGTGTTTGCTGGACATGCTACACTTTCGGCTGCTGTGAGAGACGAGGGTCTGGAAATCGGGATGCCCATCGAGATCCGCCGAGGCCCTCATCATGATCTGGGAGATCAACGGCTTCAGCGTTTCTTGAAAAACCAGATCCGTCGTGGACGAGTCTGGGCCCTTCACCTGGCTACCCCCTGCGCCGTCTGGAGCGTGGCTCGCCGTACTGGGACTTCGTCGACCAACTGGGGTACGTCGTTGGCTACCTTTACTAGAGCTCTTCTGAGGCTGTGTCGTCAACATGGGGCGCTGTTCACACTCGAAAATCCGAGATCGTCGGGATTGTTTCGTTGGGAGCCTGTTCGTCGTGAGCTCGATCGTGCTGGAGCCCACTTCGTTCGATATGATAATTGCGCCTATGGAGCTAACTACATGAAGCCGACCTGTATCGCCACCAACATCCCCGAAATGAAACAGTTAAGTCGGTTGTGTCCTGGAAATCACTATCATGAGCACTTGTCTGGGAAGGTAAAGATTGCCATCAGTGGGAAGTCGACTTGGGCGTGGAAGACCACGCTGGCTGGGCTGTATCCTCCCCGTCTGTGCAGGGCCTATGATCAAATTTTGAGCAGGATCGCGCCGGCCAGTACTCTACATGCCTCTGATCTGGAGTGGTGGGAGTCTCTCATGGCAGGAGCCACCAAGAAGCCGCTCCCCGCCGAGCCGTGGATCCCGCGTTGCCCACGCGCCTTCCAGTCGCCGCGGGGCCGCGCTGCCAGCACCTGGGGCGGCGAGCGCCGCTGGATCGGGCCGCGTCGAGGTCGAGACCGACCTCGAAGCGTCTCGTGCGGGTGTGGAGCGGCGGCGTGCTCTGCGGCGGGCTGCTAGGCGCCGGGTCGCGGGTGAGACCCCGAGCGATGGCTACTTGGAGCGCTCCACCGTGTCGGCGACTGTGGCTAGGCAGTATCGTCTCTCGGAGGCCTCTTTCGTGGAGTGGGCCGCCGAGGCCAACCGCTGTGCTGACCCAGCCTCTCCCGCCGCTGTCGACCTCTCGCTCTCGGCGTACTTCGACTACCTTTACCTGGATGGATGCGAGCCGTGGGAGGGGCGGCAGGCTCTGTATGGGTTTGCGCACGTCCACCGCTTCCCGCGGCCCAAGGACACTTTCCCGCACGCCGTGAAGGCGCTCGCTGGTTGGCTCAAGCGTGCACCCGAGTCCAGTCGCGATCCTTGCCCGTGGGAGGCGCTCGCGCTGCTGGCAACCTGGTTCATCGGGCTCGGGGACCTCGCCGGCGTCCTGGCTGCTGCGTGCGCCGTGGTGCAGTTCGACGTCTATGGACGGCCATCCGCGACGCTGGCCCTGACGCTGGATCACATTGTCTCGGGCTCCAGTGCCGCCAACCGCCGCTACAACCAGCTCGCCGTCATCGTGGCACCGAGCGGGCTTGGGCGCAAACCAGCCAAGAACCAGCAGTACGATGACACAGTGATCGTGGGTGGGATGAGCCCTGAGCGCGCCTGGATCAGGACCGTGCTGGAGCGGCTCATGGCTCGAGCCAAGCGGTTGAAGCTGAGCTCGCTATTTGCGGGCCTTGATTTGCCGACATACGAAGCGCTGTTCCGCCGTGGCTCTCAGGCGCTGTCGTTGCAAACGCTCCGCCTGTGTCCGCACGCCGTTCGCCATGGCGGCCCGTCAGTAGATTTCTTGGAAAAGCGTGGCAGTCTTGAGCTCATCAAACGCCGAGGGCACCGGCTCTCGGATAGGTCTGTCGCCCGCTATGGTAAAGAAGGCAAGCTTCTTCGTCAGGTCAATAAAATGTCAACGCAGCAGCAGCGCGACGGTAACCGCGCTGCCGCTGCTCTTCCGGCTCTGCTCGACCGCTCGCTTGCTCGCATCCTGAATGCCCGCCCTCCCTGACCCTAGAACCACATATGGGATAGGGGCTTTTGCACGATCCAGCCGGCTGGACTATTTTGCTGCCTCTCTGCTCTGCCTATTGAAAGTGGGTCTTCGAATTTCCTTCCGGCGCTCAGTGTGTGCAGCAACGGTGCCAGCTCGCTCGTGCTTCGTCCTGTTGTGAAGTTTGTTGTGTGGCAACAATCGGCTGGAAAAAATGATATCGCTGGGCTTCGCCTTTAATCTCACGTCTGGCCTCGAGTCGCCGACTTGAGTCGTCTGGGAGGCCACCTTGTACAACGCAGTGCTATCACAATTTTCTCAACGTCTGTAGTGCTGTCGCCTCATAGGCCTCCCGTGAGTGTTGAACGTTCTGCCATGCGCCCTTTTCCGCTCCGTGGGCGCTTTGGCTCAAGTCTTCCCAGTCCCTCCCACCCTTGGGGGCTTTTGCACGATCTTGCCGGCTGGACTATTTTGCTGCCTCTCTGCTCTGCCTATTGAAAGTGGGTCTTCGAATTTCCTTCCGGCGCTCAGTGTGTGCAGCAACGGTGCCGGCTCGCTCGTGCTTCGTCCTGTTGTGAAGTTTGTTGTGTGGCAACAATCGGCTGGAAAAAGTGATATCGCTGGGCTTCGCCTTTAATCTCACGTCTGGCCTCGAGTCGCCGACTTGAGTCGTCTGGGAGGCCACCTTGTACAACGCAGTGCTATCTATATATATATATAGATATATATTTATGTATGCATGTATGCATGTATGTATGTATGGGTGTATGTATGTACGTATGTATGCATGCGTGCATGTACGTATGTATGTATACATGCAATCATACATGCATGCATGCATGCATGCTTGCGAAGGCCTGACGGCCGGTGCCGCCGACCCTGTTCGCAATGCGCAGCAAGAGATTACGAGGTTGCTCAAGGTCGGCTTGGCTGGAGCCCAGGGGAAGAGGAGTCCCAGGGGGGGGCGTCGTATCTGACCCGGGGGGGGGGTCGCTACCCCCCCCCCCCTCCCGGCGGGGGAGGGATCAAAGGGAAGGGGCTTCCCTTCGACTCAATTACGAGGTTGCTCAAGGTCGGCTTGGCTGGAGCCCAGGGGAAGAGGAGTCCCAGGGGGGGGCGTCGTATCTGACCCGGGGGGGGGGTCGCACCCCCCCCCCTCCCGGCGGGGGAGGGATCAAAGGGAAGACTCAATTCGAAGGTCGGCTTGGCTGGAGCCCAGGGGGAAGAGGAGTTGGGCGTACGAGGTTGCTCAAGGTCGGCTTGGCTGGAGCCCAGGGGAACCCAGGGGGGGGCGTCGTATCTGACCCGGGGGGGGGTCGACACCCCCCCCCCCCCTCCCGGCGGGGGAGGGATCAAAGGGAAGGGGCTTCCCTTCGACTCAATTACGAGGTTGCTCAAGGTCGGCTTGGCTGGAGCCCAGGGGAAGAGGAGTCCCAGGGGGGGGCGTCGTATCTGACCCGGGGGGGGGGTCGACACCCCCCCCCCCCTCCCGGCGGGGGAGGGATCAAAGGGAAGGGGCTTCCCTTCGACTCAATTACGAGGTTGCTCAAGGTCGGCTTGGCTGGAGCCCAGGGGAAGAGGAGTCCCAGGGGGGGGCGTCGTATCTGACCCGGGGGGGGGGTCGCCCCCCCCCCCTCCCGGCGGGGGAGGGATCAAAGGGAAGGGGCTTCCCTTCGACTCAATTACGAGGTTGCTCAAGGTCGGCTTGGCTGGAGCCCAGGGGTTGCTCAAGGTCGGCTTGGCTGGAGCCCAGGGGAAGAGGAGTCCCAGGGGGGGGCGTCGTATCTGACCCGGGGGGGGGGTCGACACCCCCCCCCCCCTCCCGGCGGGGGAGGGATCAAAGGGAAGGGGCTTCCCTTCGACTCAATTACGAGGTTGCTCAAGGTCGGCTTGGCTGGAACCCAGGGGAAGAGGAGTCCCAGGGGGGGCGGTATCTGACCCGGGGGGGGTCGACCCCCCCCCCCCCCTCCCGCGGGGGAGGGATCAAAGGGAAGGGGCTTCCCTTCGACTCAATTACGAGGTTGCTCAAGGTCGGCTTGGCTGGAGCCCAGGGGAAGAGGAGTCCCAGGGGGGGGCGTCGTATCTGACCCGGGGGGGGGTCGACACCCCCCCCCCCCTCCCGGCGGGGGAGGGATCAAAGGGAAGGGGCTTCCCTTCGACTCAATTACGAGGTTGCTCAAGGTCGGCTTGGCTGGAGCCCAGGGGAAGAGGAGTCCCAGGGGGGGGCGTCGTATCTGACCCGGGGGGGGGGTCGACACCCCCCCCCCCCCTCCCGGCGGGGGAGGGATCAAAGGGAAGGGGCTTCCCTTCGACTCAATTACGAGGTTGCTCAAGGTCGGCTTGGCTGGAGCCCAGGGGAAGAGGTCTCCCAGGGAAAGGGAAGGACAGAGACGACGAGTACAAAGAATGACGGAGATGACGGCTCGAACGGAAAAGCCCCTCACACACGCCGACAGGGTCGGCGGATTTATGTATGTATTTATGTATGTATGTATGTATGTATGTATGTATGTTTGTATATATGTACATATGTATGTATGTATTGATGTATGCATGTGTATAGGTATGTGCGAATGCATGTATGTGTGTATGGATATTTGCATGTATGTATGCATGCATGCACGTATGTATGAACGCATGCATGCATGCATGCATGCACGCATGTACGCATGCATGTATGTATGGATGCATTGCATGCATGCATGCATGTATGTATGTACGTATGTGTGTATGCACGTATGTATGTATGTATGTATGTATGTATGTATGTATATATATATATATATATATATATATATATATTATCCATGCACGTATATATATATATATATATATATATATATATATATATATTATACTTAAACACTAAGCAGGTTCGTTTCATTATCTTAGCATACATGATACATACCATTTGTAGTAAAATGCATACCGATATGAATCGACAGGCGGTTTTCATCGCCTCGGCAGGCGGACGGGCCTGGAGGCTCGGGGGAGGAGGCTTCGGAGCGCCCGGGGCTTTGGGGTGGTGGATTCGAGGCGCCCAGGGGTCTTGCGGGTCCTGTTCTCTTGGGCCGTTTTTTTGAGGACTTCGCGGTCCGTCCAGAGGCCATCTTGGGCCTTCGTCAGGGCCACCCCGGGCCGTCTTGGAAGCATCTTGGGCCATCTTGCTTTCGAAAGCGCGGACCCATAGCATTTTTCAAAGATCTTTGGGGCGCGGCCCCGTTGCTTCCTAAGAGAAGCAGGCCGTCGGGAGGGGGTGACGCATGCGGCGGCGGGGGGCTTGTTATAACAATGCATAAACCGTGCTCGATAGTTGACTGGCATTCCTGCGCGCGGGTGCGGCGCAGTCACGGCGACGGATATGGGGTGGACGCATTGTGTCGTAGGCGCGGGAGTAGCTCTGGAGATCGCCGGCTTCTTGCCGGAAGGTCGTTAACACGCTTGGAGTGTTTCGGCCAACGCCTTCCCCGAGCCTTTCGGTTTGTTGCAGGTATGTGCCTGAAATGCGGTGTCCTTAAGCAGACACAACTCCAATGGGGCAGGATGCTGCGGTATTGCCTGCGAGGCGTCCGAGGCGTCGGTTGCCCTCCTCGCTGCTAGGAGGAATCTTAGGAGGAGGAGGAGGAGGAGGAGGAGGAGGAGGAGGAGGAGGAGGAACAAGAGGAACAGGAACAGGAAGTGGAGGAGGAGGAGGAGGACCAGCACGCATCCTGAAAGTCGAGTGTCTGCCGTCTTGGCGATGCGGGGGCGGGGCGCGGAGGAGGAGGAGGAGGAGGAGGTGGAGGAGGATGAGGAGGAGGAGGAGGAGTAGGAGGAGGAGGACCAGTGTAAACCAAGACTCATCAACGATGTTGAAATACACCCTCCCTCCAAGATTCCTTTTTATAGGCCCCTACAAGGGGGCATTCCTACTGAGGGAATTGCCCTGTTGGGGGACAGCCGTGAGAACATCTTGGAGCGTGCCGACACACCGTTCTCAAGATTTCAACGCCGCGAGTTAATCTGACTGTTGAGTCTTGACGATCCCGAGTCGTGCCTGATGATGCTGGTGAAGATGACGATGATGACGATGATGATGATGATGATGATGATGATGATGATGATGATGATGATGGTGCTGATGACGATCATGGTGATCATGCTGATCATGACGATACTGGTGATAGTTATGATGATGATGGTGGTGGTGATGATGATGATGACGGTGGTGGTGATGATGATGCTGATGATTATGATGCTGATGATGATGCTGGTAAATATAACGATGGTGATGACAATAATACTGATGTTGTTGTGGTTGTTGTTGCGTTTGACGGTGATGATGATACTGATGGTGATGATGCTAAGGATGATGCTGATGATGATGCTGCTGATGTTGTTGTCGTTGGCGATGCTGACGACGATGATGCTGCTGCTGCTGATGATGATGATGATGATGATGATGATGATGTTGCTGATGATGATGATGATGCTGATGAGGATGATGATGCTGCTGCTGCTGATTAGGAGGATGGTGGTCATGATGATACGGATGCTGATGATGGTTATGCTGATGCTGATGAGGCTGATGATGCTGCTGATGATGCTGATGGTGATGCTGATGATCATGCTGCTGCTGCTGATGATGATGATGATGATGATGATGATGATGATGCTGCTGCTGCTGATGATGATGATGATGATAATGATGATGATGATGATGATGATGATGATGATGATGATGATGATGATGATGATGATGATGATGATGATGCTGATGATGATGATGATGATGATGATGATGATGAGGAGGAGGAGGAGGAGGAGGAGGAGGAGGAGGAGGAGGTGGAGGGTGCGGCGAGGAGGAGGAGGAGGAGGAGGAGGAGGAGGAGGAGGAGGAGGAGGAGGAGGAGGTGGTGGTGGTGGTGGTGGAGGGCGCGGCGGCGGAAGTGTTTGTGTAGGATTGAGGAGGAGCTGATGAGTGAGGAGGGAGGCGCAGGAGCAGGGATGAGATAGTGGGGAAGAAGGGCGACGGACGAGTGAGGATTGGCGAGGCGGGAGTGAAGCGGGAAGAGGGGGAGGGGGAGGAAGGGCTGCTGAGGTAAGAGCCAGCAAGGGGGGGGGGGCCACCGCGAGGGGCCGTCCTGCCCCAGCCGCCTCCCTGTCTTGGAGCAGCGAAGCACCTGAAGCGGGGCAGGTGGCGATGAAGCAGCTGGGCTTCGACACCTCCGAGGAGGAGATCGACCGCATGATCCGCGACGTGGACGCCGACGACAGCGGCGAGATCGACCTGGAGGAGGGGCGCCGCCCCTCTGGCCCCGGCGCTCCCCGGGCCCGCGGCGGGGCAGAGGAGGATCGAGGATCGAGGTTCGAGGAGGAGGTGGAGGAGGAGGGCCTCCTCCTCCTCCTCCGCCGCCGCCGCCGCCTCCGCCTCCGCCTCCGCCTCCGCCCGTAGATCCGATGTCTTGATTTTCGTTTCACGGGGTCCCCCGATGGCCCGACCCTTTCCCCAGAGCTGGCTCTTCACCCCGCGGGTCGTTTCTTGACGGTCCCGGGGCCTCAGCGAGGGCACCCAGAGGCCTACGACTGCGAACCATCTCCGCATTGAATGTCTCAATACGGACGTTGGAGGTCTGGGAAGGATGATCGAGGATCGAAGATCGCTCACGGCCACGCTACAGGCTTCCATGGTTATTCGAGGCAAGTCTTCTCCAAGTGATCACCGTTGCTCGCTCATGAATGGTCAGCTCCGGTGCCATGGGCGCTTGGGTCACATTGCTCAGCGCGGATGTGGTCGTCTGAATAAACTGGTGGCGACTTGTCTTGGACGTGTGGTACCAAGTCAGCGCAACGTCATCAACAACATTGTACGTGGAGCTGCCCCCAAGGAAGGCACTATGACATGGCCCTCAGGAGAACTTGTTCGTCCGTGGGCCCCAGCGCCCCGCCGCAGTATGCGAGGATGATAACTACTTCTTGGACTGAGTTCTGAGGTAACTCGCTCGTTTTGCACTGCCTTTTCTTCCTTGTCTAGCTACGCGTCTCGGGCGTTTATGCCAGACTCCTGCTGCTGCTGTCCTCCTCGTCCTCCTCCTCCTCCTCCTCCTCCCTTTCCTCTCCCTCCTCCTCCCCCTCCTCTTGTGTTTTGGTGTCGGTAAACACATGCCAACTTTCTCTTGGGGAGTGCCGCGGTCCTCTGCCTGGTCGGGCCTTGTACTGGCCGGTCGCGCGCGTTCGAGCATGCAGGCTTCTTCGCCTTGTCACCGTGCGTGCACGAGCAAGCATGGCTGGCTTGCGAGGAGGCGGGCAGGCGACCGCTGCAAGCGGGCACTTGACTTGAGGCGAGGCTGGATATCGCTTCGGTCTGCAAGTTTTTGGCAGGATCAATGGGGCCGAGGCTGGCCTGATCCTGAAAGCTACTGCTGACGAGTGTAAATGGCCGGCAGGTCGGTGCCAGTCGGTGGGCGCATGCTTGGTACCACCCTGCCCGCCTCTTTTTCGGCCGCCCAAACATGGGGCCTTGATGGAGTCCCACCTATCAATCTTCCACGTCGACCGACTCTCGGCGGCTCAAAGGTGGGAGGAGGAGGAGGAGGAGGAGGAGGAAGAGGAGGAGGAGGAGGAGAAGGAGGAGGAGGAGGAGGAGGGGCCTCAAGAAGGGCACATTCAACCTGGGGTCCCTTCCTATCCTTGCGGCCCCATCCCTCAGGGCCCCATTTTTGGAACCGACGATCTGTCACCTTGAGTGGCGTCCTCGATTCAGTCGCCTTTGCTGCTCACTCCTTGCTTGCCCCTCCTCCTGGTCGTGTTCGCTGCGTCGGCTTGTCTTTTCTCTCGGGGTGTGGCTTGTCGCTGGTCCACTGCGGGGTGGCGTCCCCCAAACTGGTGGAAAAACACGTCCCCTCCGATAGCCACACCCCGTTTTTCTCGACCTCATCTTCTCTGACATCTTTTGTGTTTTTGTTACTCCTTTCCTCGCTCCCCGCCGGATCGCGAGGAGTTCATGAGCATGATGACGAAGAAGATGCTCAACAGGGATCATAAAGAGGACTGGCTCCCGATGCAACCCGCCATCAACACCGCTGCACACGTTACCACCCGTCTTTCGACTGAGAGTAAGCGGGCAGGCATAGCATGATGAAGGGTAGTCTACGAGGCAGGTTGGATGTTGAATGCGCTGGTCCATCTCCACTCCGCTCTGCTCTGCGTCCTTGTGCCCCTACTACGGGACGGGGTGTACTTTTGGGGTGTCCAGGCGGTTGGGTGTCTCGAGAAGGGCCAAGGCGGCACTAAGACGGCCCGAGATGGCCTCAAGAGGCCCAGAAGACCTCCAAGACTGCCCCAGAGGGCCCCAATTATGGCCCCCAGCAGCACCTCCAGAGGCCCAAAACACTGACATTCATAGATTTTTGAACGATTTTAGCGTTCTCGCCCATTTCGACTGTCGAGGCCTATGACGGCCCAGGCAGCCTCCAAGATGGCCCCAAGACGGCCCCAGAGGCCCCGAAGAGGGCCCCAAGACGGCCCAAGAGGGCCCCTGTATGTTCCAAAGGGGCCCCGAAACGAACGTTGGGTTGGTTACGTTGACTGGGTCAGTCGAAGGCGTGAGGAGGATCGGTCGCTTGCAAGCGGCTTCCAGCGTGGGGGACGAGGTCTCGCTACCGTATCTTGGTTCAAACAGCTGCGGACGGTTCTGGGGATGCAGGCTTGAGATATATAGAGAGAGAGAGAGAGAGAAAACACATACTCATATATGTTGATGGAGAGAGACAAATCTAAAGAGAGAGATAGAGCGATTAATAAACAGAAAGAGCAAGCGAAAGGTAAGGATAGAGCGAGAGAAAAAGAGAGAGAGAGAGAGAGAGAGAGAGAAAGAGAGAGAGAGAGAAACAAAACGAGAACCTCGACCCTTTTTGTCACCTTGCCTGGGTCGTGGACAAGGGGCCTCTTACATTTTTTTTGAAGCCTTTGAGGGTCTCTTGGGAGGCGTCTTGGGAGCCTCTTGGAGGCGTCTTGAGGGCCTCTTGAGGGCCCCTCGGGGTCTCCTCGAGGTTTCTCGGGGGCCTCCTGGGGGCCTCTTGGGGCCTGTTGGGCGGTTTCAATGTTTGGGCGGATGTCTCCAACTGTCGGTTCAAGTTCTCCCTTGCGGGCCCCTCTTCGGGCCGTCTCGGGAGCCTCCTGGGCCCCTCGTGGCGAATCGGGGGCTGGCTTGGGCCGATCGCGGGGGCCCCTTCGGTCCTCTGGGCACTCGCAAGACCGGACGGGCCGTCCATTATTCGAGCAGCCAGGGACCCTCCCGTGGGTCTGGCTCTTCTGGGCTGGCCGCCGGGGCCTCCGAGACTGCCCAAGAGGTCCCCAAGAGGGCTCCAGCGCGGACCCGTGGGACCATCGCAGGGCATGCTGGAGGCCTGGGCTCCGAGCCACGCCCCCGGTGCTCGCGGGCGAGATCCCGCGGGGCCGCTGGCGTTTTGTCTTCGATCTGGGCCGCGCATCGAAGAAACAGATCGGAGGACGTCTGGTATTGCCGTCGTTCAAGGCTTGCAGTCTTGCCTCCTCCCCCTGGTGGCTTCGCCCGAGGCTTCGAAGATGTTTCTCTGTCCTCATCTCGCCATCGCTGCTTTCTTTCGCGACGCCAATTCGGTATTCTTTGCCGCACTGCTTGCTACGCTGGAGTTGTCCCGCTGCCCATTGCCCAGTCTCTCCCCTCTCTCCCTATCTGTTCTTCTGTTAGCTCACCGCCGAAGGCCAAGCATTACCAGTTTGTTGAGGCCCCCCTTGCCCCCCAACCCAACATCTCAGATTGTGCACCTTGAGCGCTTGCACTCTGGCTTCCCACACAACCGAAGTCCTTGCAGGATCTCTCGAGGACCGGGTGTCTTTCAGACTCCTGGCTTCTCTGATTGCCTGCTCAAGTTGTTTTGCATTTGCATCCGAGATTCTTCTACCAGCGGCTCTCCCAGCAGGCCTCTTGGACCCCAGGCCAAGCTCTGGCTTCTCCGACTTGGCCGCAGAGTGCTCTTTCTGTGAGGCCGTGGCGTTGCTCGTAGAAGTCAGAAGGGCGGGATCGCCTCGCCATAGTATTCATGCTCTATCAGCGCAGAGTGCTGTCGGATCGACCAGGAGATGATGGCGCTCTTCCGATTCTTTGACCGCGAGGGCACCGGGAGGATCACGTTGGAGAATCTGATGCGTGGTAGTCAGGAGGTGGGCCAGGAGCCGCTGCAGCCGCGGGGTGGGACATCGGGAGCAGTCGTGATCACTTGGAGGTTCAGGGTCTGAGAACTTCTGCGAGGCTACTCCCGCCGGGAAGTCGGGATTCGGTGCTTCGTGTCGTTGGCGAGGCGCGTGCACGCAGCTCTTCGCGGGAGTCTGGCCGCCAGGTCGTTTCGGTCACACTCGGGTGGGTGTCCCCTTATGGTGTCCCGTTGTGGTGCCTCATGTTGCCCGTGGGGGTTTCCGCGGGATGTCCCGTGGTGTCCTGGTGTGAGGCCCCGCCAAGTCCACATCAAGGGCTGAAGCGAATGCTACAGCTGAAGCGATAAACACAGGCAGTAGCAGCACAAAACTCGTGCTAATCATCAAGCTACATGTGAAGCTGACGTTCTAGTTCGATCGCAGCCTGATTCTGGAATTCCACGCGAAATTCAATTTACACAACACAGCTTTCAGCAAATTCTGTGACGACTGCGAGAGCGCTGAGTATGTTTGGGGACAGAGCTCATGCAATCCACAGCTGAAGCGAGAACTCCCGCTTAAGACGATCTGATGCAGAAACACATGACAGGCTAAGCCAAACCAACGAGTGAAGCTACTGTTAGCAAGTCTAGGATCCAACGGTGTCCACGTCGCACCGCGGCGCAGCGCGCCGTTGCCATGGCACAACACACGGCAGGATCCGGACCTATGAGAGCCTTTCGCGCAGCAGTTCAGGCCAGGACGAGCCTGTCCCGGGCCTGCCAGCGAAGGAGGAGGATGAGGAGAGAGGGCGAGAGGACGGGGGAGGAGGAAGAGGAGGAAGATGAGGGAGGTGGAAGAGGAAACACACGGCGAGCAGACGCCAACATTCAGGAGTAGAGGGGGGGGAAACAGACAAAGGCAGCAGCAGGCAAGCGCGCGCGTTGGGGGCGGGCGGGGGCGGCGCCTGGGGGGGGGGGCGTGGGGCGTTGGCAGCAGTCGGGGGGTCGTCGTGGTTCGTCGTGGGCCGGAGGTAGTCGGGGTCGTCGTGTGTCTGAGGGTCTGGGGGCCGCCGCAGCAGGGTCCGCCGGGCGTCGGGCGGGGCGGGCGGGGTCGTCGGCGGGAACGGGGTCGGGGGCGGGCAGGTGGCGGGGCCCTGCGAAGGCAGCTTGCACGGCATCCGCCGTGGCAGCTGCTGTGGCCGTGGCCGCGGCCAGGCGCGCGGCCGTCGAGCCCGCTCGCGGTTGGATGTGTCGCAGCAGTGCCCGCGCATTTTCCATCTGCAGGGCAATTGAAAGTCGCTGGGCAACCTGGTCGGCCTCGAGCGCGGCGTTGTCTCCAGTAGCATCGGCCGCGCGTTTGGCGAGCACCGCGAGAGCGCGTCGCGCCTCGCGGCCCCCGCCGCCGCCGTGGGCGTCGCGTACCATCGGAATGAGCGTCAGGCCAGCTTCTGAGCAGCCGCGCGCTGTGTCCAGGTGCAGGCGCTTCTGCTCCTCGTAGCGGGTCGCCGCCGCGTCGCTGCCACCCTCCGCGGCCGAAGTCGCGAGCAGGTCCGCGCGGAGGCCCGAGGTCACGGCGAAATCCCACGCCGTTGGCGTGCCGCCTCGCCACCGCGGAACGAAGACGTCCGCGCGGCGCCTCCTGTCGCCGTCCAGGTCGTCGTTGCCGGCCTTCCCAGCTGGGCGGCCCTCGCCTGGCGTGCGCGGCGGCAGCAAGCCCGGGCGCTCGAGTTCTGCCCCGGCGTAGCTGCCAGCCAATGCCTCGTACCAGGCCTGGTTCTGGAGGCAGTTGTGGCGCTTCGCGCGGTCGCTGCCGCAGCTGCAGGTGAGCACGTGGTCTGCGAACACGCCCATCACCTCTCCGCACGCCGGCAGGAGGCCTCCTCGTCCAGCAGCTGGTGTCGAAGGCGGCTTTGTAGTACCACCTGCGTCAAATTGTGCGGGAAATCGGTGCCAACGGCCCAGCGCGGGGGCTAATTTCCACGTGGGTTTGCCATCGCAAACGACAAATCATGCCCACACGTATCCGATACCAACGTATACAATGATATTGCAATCATGAGCGAAGCCTGCAACCGTTACTCGCTAAGACTGAGCAGTGCGTCTAAGTGCTAGATTCAGCGCTACATAGAAACACCTGAGCGTACATACAAATTATATATGAAGTTCAACCACAGAGGAAAAACGTGACAGTCAACTATAAAACCAGCGCGACATTCAAACCACACATCGAGTCTATATTTAATCTTCATTGGAGCTCAGCGATCGGGGAAATAATTCTGAGGCCAAGCCGGATAAACGCTAGACGTGTAAGCTATGCGTTCTTGGAATTCAGCTGATATCAATCACGAACGACCGCAACATTGTGCGCTAAAGCGTGTGCTGGCAAGCTAGACCGACGGCGATGTCGCAGTTTTTTTTCAGCTGGGCCCCTTATTGCTGTCTCTCGCTCGCTCTCTCACTTTCTCTCTCTATGTCTCTTTCCATATCTTTCTTTCTCGCTTTGTCCAAGTAGTCAACATGAATATGCGTGTTTTGCCTTACCAGATCCAGCCCGGGCGGGGCAGCTTGTCTCCAGCATGTAGTTTTTTTTGTTTTTTCTTTTTTTCTTGATCTTATGTGTGTATATATATATATATATATAAACGCACAGGAATTCACAATGTGGTTTTCCTGAATGTTTCTTTCGGTCGAAGCGTTTCGGTGTTTGCAAATGGTGGCCTCGCTGCCGCGTTGGCCTCGTTTCCAGATCGACGCATTGCTCCCTTTGTTGAGCATGGCGCTCTCGCCCAGGCAGGCCACAATTTTGGATCCGATTCCTTCCTCGTCGTCGCCGCCCCCTCCTTTGACTTCCTCCGCCTTGCCCTGGTCCTCCTGCTCCTCCCGCTCCTCGTGCTCCTGCTCCTGCTGCTGTTGAGCCGCCTCGTACTGTTCCTTCCTCATCATCGTCATCTTTCCTCTGCTCATCCTCTTGCTCGTCCGCTGGCACGGGCTCGGCTCGCTGGAGTTCCGGTTCGCCGAGGGCTCGCTTCGCTGGGGCTTGCCGGGGCTTGGTTCGTTGGGGCTCGCTTCGCCAGGGCTTCGTTCGCCCGACTCGCTTCGCCCAGCTTGGTTCGCCAGGAGGTCGGTTCGCCGGTTCGCGAATCGAGTCCGGCGAACCGAATCCCGGATTCGGTTCGCCGGGAGGTCGGTTCGCTGGTTCGCGAATCGAGTCCGGCGAACCGAATCCCGGATTCGGTTCGCCGGGAGGTCGGTTCGCCGGTTCGCGAATCGAGTCCGGCGAACCGAATCCCGGATTCGGTTCGCCGGGAGGTCGGTTCGCCGGACTCGATTCGCTGGGGCTCGTTTCGCATTGGCTCGCTTCGCCGGGCCTCGATCCGCTGGGGCTCGCCTCGCCGGGCGGGCGGCCCCTGACGGGCGGGTCGGGTCCGGCGGGCGGGCCCTGAGGGGCGGGTCGGCGGGCGGGCGGGACATTGAAGTGCGATGCGTCACCGAGGTGCCGAGGCACGCGCGAGTCTTCAGGGCGGGTCGGGTCGGGCGGGGCGGGTGGTGTCGGGCGGGCGGCCACTGCCTATAGTCGAGGGCTAGTCGAGGGCCGGAGCCGGGCGCGCAGCGAGCCAGGCGAAACGAGCGAGGCGAGTCGAGCATCGCGCGATGGAGCCTGGGCGAGTCGAGTCTGGCTGATCGAGTTGGGCGGCTCGAGCCCTGGGCGAATCGAGCCGGGCGAATCGAGCCGGTCGAATCGAGCTGGGCAAATCGAGCCGGGGCGAACCGAGCCAGGCAAATCGAGCCGGGCGCCCGAGTCAAGCGTATGCCCATCCGCCACCCCCTCCTCCCCCGATGTGCACAGCCCCCTCTTGTCCGACCGCGCATAGCGTGATGGGGGTCCTTTTTGGGGATCCATTTCCGCTATGACACCCGTTGGCGGATTGAACAAATTCTACGCAGTGGGAGCGGATGGGTGGGAAGGGTAGGGTGTCAGATTTGGCGCGAGCGTGCCTAATTATTAGCTAGATTCTTAGGCTGACGCCACACCGCCGACCCCTTGTTTATGCCAATCTGGGTTATGGGTTATGGGTTATGGGTTATGGGTTATGGGTTAGAAAACGGCTCTGGGTTATGGGTTATGGGTTATGGGTTAGAGGCGTCTTGTATGTGTAGCGGGATCTCGCGGCACGCCTCTCGGGGGCCTATGGCAGGCAGTTTGGAACCACTTGGGGGCCCAGGTGGAGGAAAAGGAGGAGGAGGAGGAGAAGGGGGACACGGAGAAACGGCTCTGGGTTATGGGTTATGGGTGAGAGGCTTCTTGTATGTGTATCGGGATCTCGCGGATCGCTTCTCGGGGGCCTCTGGAAGCGAGTTTTGGAGCCACTTGGGGGCCGTTTCGGAGCCTCTGGGGTGCTTCTTGGGGGTTCCTTGGGGCGTCTGGGCGGCCTCGTGAGGGCCTCTGGGGGCCTCTTGGGGCACTCTTGGGGCCCCCTGGGGCTCCTGGGGGCAGAAAGCTAGAGTTTCAACATGTTTGGTCGCCCTCTTGGGCCCCTCTTGGTGCCGTCTTGGAGCCCTCTTGGGCCGTCTTGGGGACCTCTTGGGCCGTGTTGGGGCCGTCTTGGGCCGTCTGGAGGCCGTCTTGGGGGCCTCTTGGGCCATCTTGGGGCTGTCTTTGGGGCCTCTTTGGCCGTCTTGGAGCGTCGGGAAGCCGAAAAGGCGGAAAAGCAAAAAACATCGAAAAACACTATGGAAAATCAACAATTTTAGACTCTTGGGGCCCTCTTGGGAGGCTTGTTTGGGACCTCGGGGGCCGTCTTGGAGACCTCTTGGCCCGTCTTGGGGCCATCTTGGGCGTCTTGGAGCGGTCGTTTGGCGTCTCGGGGCCTTCGTGGGCCGTCTTGGAGGCCTCTTGGGGGCTTCTTGGCCCGTCTTGAGGCCCTCTTGGGCCCGGAAAAGCCCCGTGAACCGCTCGTCCCGGCCGTGCTGCGCTCGTCCCGGCCGTGCTGCGCTCGTCCCGGACCCCCCCCCCCCTCCAAATCGACCGGACCGGGCTCCCGGGGGAGGGGTTTGGGGAGGGGGAAGCATCTCACACGCCGATGATCCCCAAGGGGTCGGCGGATTTCCCCCTCTCTCCCGTCTCTTTATCATTTTTGGTTTGTGTCTCTCTCTCTCTCGCTCTCTCCCTATCGTCGTTATACGTTTCACAGTCCTTGGAATGTTGGTTGCGCATTATGTTGAACGGTCATTTTGTCTCGCAGCAGAGTGTCTCCGTGTTCTTCGTCGTGGCGCTCGGCCTCATCGTCGTGGTGCCCGCGGTGCTCAGGAAGGAGGAGGTGCTCTGATATGACCTTGTCATGGCGTCTTCTTCATTCCATCATCTCTCTTCTCTCTCTTTCCCCTCTTTCTCCCCTGCATCGGAGTCAGCTCCACGCGAGCGCCGGCCGACCGTGTGCGCTTCAAGACACCGCGCGCCTTGTTTGGAAAAAAGGGTTGGCGGGCTCTTGGGGGAGTGCGGCTTTCTCGGGTGTATCCCAGTGCCTTCTCTCTTCGTCTGTCGAGCAAGGTAGAGGGCCGTGTTCTTGTCATACCCACCTCCTTCCCTGACTTCTCCGAGGTCCTCGCCAAGGTAAACGTTCGAAGCTCCGCGGCGCGGACCTGTTGGATCGGTGCTGGACTCCGGCGGCGCCTCCAGCGCCGCCCAGGGAGGCGAGCAGCTCCGCCAGTTTATGCTTATGCCGTTTTTTCGGGTCCTCATTTTCGTTGGCGGCGCACGCGGTGCTCTGTGGTTCCGCGCCACGCCAGGACTTTTCGGAGGCCGACCTCATACTCATGATCAGGGAGGCCGACCAGGACGGGGACAGCCAACTGAACGAGGAGCCGCGGCCCTCGCGCCAGGGATCGGCAGCTCTTTTGATCACTCAATGAAGCAAGCAGGCGTGAATGTGTATGTATACCAGTCATGCGCCAAGGGGAACTGTGGGAGGGTGGAGGGCCTCTTCAAAACACTCCCTCTTCTTAGAGGGCGCTGGCCTTGTTTGTAGATGCAGGGCTGGCGCCTCTAAGAGGCAGCCTCCTTCTAAGAAGCCTCCCCCCCCATCCCCGTACCACCCTGTGCCCGCCGCCAGATGTTTACCTGTAGTTATATTTCTATGTGTAGTTCTATGTGTCTATATGTGTGTACAGTTTTTGTATATATATATATATAGAGATATATATGTGTACATACAACAGGCTGCAGTGCGCACGCACGTGCGCGCTGACCGGAACTCCAGCCGCTGGAAAGCAGGTGGGAGGGCTGCGGTCTGCGTTCCGCAGGAGCGCGGGGGCGAGGCCGGCCAGATCCGGGGCCCCCGGGGGGGGGGGGGGGGGCCGGGCCCTCGTGCTCCGCGCCTGGCTGCCGTTCCGAGCTCAGCGCCGAAGTCGCCAGGGGTTTACGCCCTGCACGCGCGTGCCCGGGCTGGCGGGAGCGTCTGTCGGCGCGGTGCCCGGCGGCGCTGCTCCTTGGCGAATTGCCCTGCGCGGGTGGCAGCGCGGTGGCGTTTTGGTTTCGCCGGTGCTAAAAGTGAATTCAGCGTGGATTTGCGTCTTCGTTTTTCATTTTTATTTTCCTTTTTTTCTGATATGCGCACGTGAATCGATCATGTGGCTCGGGCGTTCGTGTGAATGCCGCGTGGCCAGCGAATTTCGAATGTTTTCCGTGCCCTTGATTCTTCCTCGTCGTATTCATTTATCTTATTCCTCTTGCCTGCATTGTTTTTCTCTTCATTTCCCTCCCGCTGTCATCTTCTTTTTTTCAGGGCCTGCGGCAGGATCCAACGGGGCGCCGGGAAAACTGCAAGTGAGCTCGAGGAGAGCCCAGCAGGTCCCGAGAAGGATTGCAAGCAGTCCCTAGGGTCCCAAGACAGGCTTTGTAGGGGTCCAAAACAACTTGCAGACCTGTCTCTTCACATATGTTCTGACGCGTTTCGGCCGTGGTCCGCGGGATTCTACTGTTCATCCGCCTTTTTGCCTTCATTTCCGGCGCCTCACGTATTTCCGCCAGCCAAGGCAAAAGCAATCACCAGGCGAGTTGCCTCGATCAGCATGTGTAGCAGCATGCGGCGCCGCAGCGAGCCGAATGTGTTTTCACTGGTTCTGTGCGGGAGGAGGAAGAGGAGGTGGGGGAAGCGAAGGAACAAATATGGTGGCGAAGGACCAGTAGTAACGAAAGAAGAGGAACAGCAAAAGGATGGACGCGTGCTGGAGGAAACAGCAACATGCTAGAGCATGAGAAGGTCGGAAGGATGATGAGGGACCTGATGGGGGGGAAAAGGGTTACGAGGAGCCAGGGGGAGGTAGCAGCCGCATTGGTGATCCGTTCAGAACACCAGCGCGCCGCATCCTTTCGTAAACGAGGATGTAGGAATGTGCCAGATGGGGAGGTGGGAGGAGCATGGGGGAGGTAGGAGGACATGGGGGTAAGAACGCTCAGGACGAAGCAGTTCCAGAGACGGTGCCCAGGCAACTTGTGTTGATCAGAAACGTGTGCCAGCAAGGTGCTCAACCAAGAGGGCGACGCGGTTCACGCAAGAAACGTGAGGGCGGCGCAGGAGGAATCGGAGGATTAACAGCAGCGGGGAAGGAGGACGAGGAGGAGGATGACGAGGAAACGGAGGAGGGGCGGGA
>CAUYUJ010008003.1:327842-509097 GCA_963575745.1 Prorocentrum cordatum | reverse complement strand
GCGGGGCGAGGCTCGCGAAGAGCTCGGGGGAGCTCGAGAGAAGGGCTGGGAAGAGAGGAAGGACGAGGAGGGAACGGCCGGCGCAGGGAAACAAAGTCACGATGAGGAAGAGGACGAGGACGAGGAGGAGGAGGATGGGGGAGGAGATGGAGGAGGAAGAGGAGGAAGAGGACAGAGGGAACGGGGGGCCCTGCGCGGGCACGCGGAGCAGCGCCGCCTCGGCGGCCCGCATGCGTCTCAGCTTGATATCCTCGTCGATGCCCTTGGAGGGCGGATCGAGGGAGGATGGGGGGGGGGGGGGGGGCGCGGCGCGTTCGATCGTCTCGAGCTCGATCGAGCTGCCCCTTTCGTTCGATCGCCAACCCCCTTGCTCCCCCCAACCTGGGAGACGATCTCGACCTCGGATCCCGAGCGCTCCATGCTGGCGCGAAGCGCCATGCTAGCGGCGCGAGGCCCACAGGCAGGGGGCGCATTCGAACCGCGAGCACCTGCGCGAAATCGCGGCACCCATCTCTCGGTCTGCGGCGGCAGGAGGGGGGATAGAAAGAGAGGCGAATGGTTTTTCCATTTTTTCCGAATCGGAAATGAAAGCACGCCCACGCAGCCGCGCACGCGATGGCATAACCACAATATAAAACGTGGAACAGGGAAAACGGAGAGAGAGAAAAAAAAAAAAAAAAAAAAAAAAAAAAAAACAAAAAAAAAAAAAAAAAAAAAAAAAAAAAAAAAAAAAAAAAAAAAAAAAAAAAAAAACGGAAAAGGGAAACCATGCCGGAAGAAGAAGAAGATATATATATATATATATATAATATATATATATATATATATATATATATATATATATATATATATATAAAAAAAAACGAATAACACGCACCTCTGGGGAGGAGAAGGAGGAGGACGAAGAGGAGAGGAGGAGGAGAGAGAGGAGGAGGAGGAGCAGGATGAGACGACGGAGGAGAGGGAGGAGGAGGAGGAGGGGAGGAGGAGGAGGAGGAGGAGGAGGAGGAGGAGGAGGAGGAGGAGGAGGAAGAGGAGGGGCCAGGAGAAGCAAGGGGGGGGGGGGCGGGCCCGCCTTGCCTTGCCTCGCCGCGCCCCGCCGCGCCCTGTGTCGCCGCGCCTCGCCCCCCTGGGCGACAGAGGGGGGCGGGGGGCTGCCCGCCTTGCTCGGGTCGGGCGAAGGGGCGGGAAAGGAAAGGAGATGCGAAGCCTGCTGCGCGCAGCTGGTTTCGGTCGCCCCGCCGATGGGCCGGTCCTCGACGCGCGGCCGCATTCGGCGCCGGGAGGCGCCTGGAAAATCGGCGACGCGGGCTGCCCGGCAAGTCCCCCTTTGGCGCCCCCCATTTTCGCCCGGCCCGCATTGCCCGCAGGTCCCCATAGGTTCGACAGGAAGAGGGGCGCCCTGGTTGGCCCCCGCCTCCCGACCCCTCCTTGCCTCTCGTTGGCGGCCGGGCGCATTCGCTAATCGCCGACGCCGCCCCGTTGATTTGCAAAATGGTGGGCGCCGCCCCGCGATTCGCCCGAGCAGGGGGGCCCCGCCGACCGCGTCGGCGTGCGCGAGGGGTTTCAAGCCTAAGCCGCCCTAAATGGCACCTGGAACATTTGCATCTGGCACCTTGAACTTGCCCGTCTTTGGGCCAATTGGCCTTGGCGCAGCACGGCCCTGAGCCGATGGGGACATGCCCGCCCCTGGAATGATACCCCGATGAACGTAGCCGCATGGTGTCGGTTTCATAATGGAGCCGGGGTTGGTCATATTGGGGCCATAGGTGTCATCCTTGAGCCATCGCGGATCATCTTGGACTTTGATTGAAGCCAACATTGGGTCATGGGGTCATCTTGGGCCATGTCAGGGTCGACTCGGCGCCCCGCGGTGCCCCTGGGCCCATCTCAGCGCCATGGGGACTTCATCGGGGTATCGTTGGGGTTCGTGGGGCCACCTCGGGGCCGTCTCGGAGTCGCGAAATCGCACTGCAATTGTGCCGCGAGATCGCGCAGGGGTCATCGTGGGGCCTCGATGGGGTCGTCTAGGAAGCATCGTGGGGTCACGCAAGATCGCGTTTTCGTCGCGGGTCATCCCAGCGTCGCGCTAGGGTCCCCGGGCCATCCGGGAAGACGGCGTCGCGCGAAGGTCGCCCGGGGATCGCGTTGCGACCGCGGGCCGCGATAAACCTCCCGCCCGCCATCCTGCGTCACGGCGGGGGGGGGGGGGCGCAGCTAAGCAGCGCGATCGCAGCGTGGCGGCGCGGGGTCGGTGGTCCGACCCTGGCATTAGAATCGATGTTTGGGGGGGTCGCAGGGCGCGCGGCAACTGCGGGCCGCGCCAAGGCGGCTGCGCGGTCACACGGGGGGCAAGAGAAAAAGGGACCGAAGAAGGATGGACAGCGAGGAGGGCAGGGGAAGGGCAGGGGGAGGAGGCGGAGGGGGAGGAGCAAGCGGGAGGAAGCGGAGGACACGGATGACGATGAAATATATGGGAATACGAAGAGGAGGAGGAGGAGAAGGAGGGGGAGAAGGTGGACCGGAAGGAGGGGCAACATGGGAACGAGGGGATAGAGGGAAGGGGGATAGCGAGGAAGAAGAGGAACCCGCGATGATAAGGACGGGGGGGAGCAAAGGCGGAGGAAGAGGAGGATATGGAAAGTTCCGTTTGCAACAAAAATGCCCAGAGGCCTCCAGAAGTCCCCGGGGGCCGCCAAATTCCCAGAAACGCCGAACAATTTACAGTCAGCTATCACGACAGCAAAACACTCGCCCCTGGATCCTCGAGCGTCGGGGCGTCGCTGCTGCCTCTTCCACTGCTGTTATCTGCTGCCTGTGCCGCTTCTGATATCGCCGTCGTAGCTGTTGCAGCTGCTGTTTTCGCCGCTGCTGTTTCCTTAAGGTCCCAGCTTCGCGCTCCGATGCTCGTCGCGTCGCTGCTGCTGCGCCGCCCTCCCGAACAACAACTTGCTGGATGTAGGCGATTGGTTCATGGCGTGTTATTGGGATCGTTGTGACGTCGCATTGAGGTCATTTCGTTTTGGGATGTCGTTCGGAGGTGATGCTTCGAGGACCGAAGAACCCACGTCGGGCACCGATGATCAATCGCTGCAGGTGGAAGATTCAGGATCGAGCATCGGGGATGCAGCATCGAGGACCGAGGTGCAAGGATGGCACGTCGCGGAAAAACCATCACGGGTTGACTCGAACATCGCAGATCGAGCATCGAGGGTCGAACCCGACCAGCCCTGTATGGCGTGAAGTGGTCTAGGGAGCGCACCCTTCCTTCTTATAAAATCCCTCTCCCTGCCCACTCCCCTGGGCCCCCTGCAAAGACCATGCAGTGCCCTGCAAAGCCCGCCTGCAAAGACTCCACGCAAGACCCTGCGAAGACCCTGCAAAGACCCTTGCAACACCCTGCGTGCCTGATCCCTGCAATTACCTGCGCAGACCCTGCGACAGCATGCGCTGACAATGCAATGCCCTGCAATGACCAGGAAAAACCATCAGCCCTCTGGGCGCGGGTCGTTGAACTCTTCCAACTCCCGAATACATACAGGTGGCACGTGCGTGCCCAGGCCCCGACAGGGCCCCTAGAGGGCCTCAAGAGTGCCCGGAAGGGCTCCAAGAGGGCCCGAGAGGCCCTGGGAGAGCCCCAGAGGGGCCCCAAGATGACCCCCACGACGGCCCCAAGAGCTCCCCCCCCCTCCCTCGACGGATGCTACAACGGGGGGGGTGCGTTGTAGCATCCGTTGGAGGGCCTCTCGTTACCCTCTTGGCTCAAGCCATTTTGGCTCAAGCCGTCTTGGGCCAAGGACTCAAGGACTCAAGGACTCCTCGGTACCACTGGGATTCCTAAACTACAGTCGGCACTGACGAACGTAAGCTTGTACCAGATACCACCGCCACGATTCGGCATGGCGCAATGGTCCAGCACGGCACGACACCAGTCGTGGCACGCGTCGCACGGCCACGGATGGGGCTCGCAGCCTTCATCATGGTGGCAGTGCAACTTCTGCTCGTGGTGGAATACCGCGGACAAGAAGAAGTGTGCGCAGTGCGGGTGCAAGAAGACCTGGGCGCAGGTTGCAACCGGGCACGTGAACGTGAAGAACGGCCACATCGACCACCCAGTGAGGAACGAGATCAGCACGCTCTCGGGCCAGGTGGCGAATATGTCGTCTCAGCAGTCGCTCCTCCCTCAGTCGCAGCCGGGAGCGGACAATGCCGAGGTGAAGCAGGTGGATGCGGCACTTGCCAACCTCCCGCCGGGGCCAGAGTACGCCTCAGCCAGAGCAGAGCTGACGAAGGCCGCGCAGGCGGCCCGAATGAAGATTGTGAAGTCGAAGCCGCTCGGCGCCCAGTTGGACTCGTGCAAGGGCGCGTTGGACAGGTGCACGAAGCGCATCTCCGAGATCGACGCGATGGCGGACAAGCTCCAGCTGGCCCGTGCGACGGCGACGCAGGAGCAGGAGAGGCTCCAGGCCGAGTTGGCGGAGCTGCAGAAGAATGCAGCGCAGCAGCCAAGCCAGCCGAACTCCATAGAGGCAATGACGTCGGTCCTCGACGACGTCCTGAAGGAGATGTCGGTAGGCTTCGTGGACCCACAACACGTGGCGCAAGCGAAGGGCCTGATGCAGCAGCTCGTCACCGGCATCCAGTCCATAGCAGCGCAGGCACAGCAGACAGCCTCAGTAGCAGCAGTGACGGTGCCCGCCGTTCATCAGCCGGTCCCGGTCGACACCTCTGGGGACATCGAGCTGGAGGTGCCGCCGCTGCCTGGGATGGGGTCTGTCACAGATCCCGCCATGGAGGTAGGACGCAAGCCTCTCAAGAGCAAGACCCCCCCCCATGCCACCGCGTACGGGCCAGTTTTTCCAGCCCCTGGAGCGGCCCCTGGGGGGGCATGAGCGTCCAATCTGATACCCGTGTTTGTCAACACATAGGGGAATCACATAATTCAGTAGGGGCCCAGGGGATGATTTTAAATGGGCCGTATCACCCAGAGGAGTGCCAGCGTGGTCGTAACTACGCAGTGCTACCGCCAGCCAGGAATGCCGCACCCTGCCCGGGAGCGACTTGTGAGAGCGTTGCCCAAGAGATGCTTTCACCAATACCCGTACGTAGATTTGGGAGTAATGACTGCGAGGTTGGGTATAACCAAGCAGCCCAATACCTAGAGTGTAGTAGTTGCTACACGTGGAACGGGGAGCACGGGAGCGTTGCCCAAGAGATGCTTTCGGCCGAGTGCTCGGAGAATTCATTAGTACATGCATGCCCTTTTGACTTTCACGATATCTGTGCTTGCATTGAGAATTTAGGGGTTCAGCACCCCCCCCGCCCCATCGAGCGAGAGTTGAACTGCTGCGGAAGGGGTGCGGGGGGAACGAGAGGGGACGGGTGTTGCGCGGAGCAGGTTGGAGAGTGGAGGGCCCAGGGGAGCCGAGCCGACGTGTACGGTCAAAACTTCGACACTTCTTCAGCTTGCGTTGGAGGCGCGCCATGCCCAGGTGGCCCTGAGAAGGCTCATGTTCATGAAGCCGGGGGTGGAGCCGACCGCCCGGGCCAAGAAAACGAGAATGTCCGAGTTGGCACGGCAAATGTGCAGACGTTATGTCCATGGGAAGAGCGACTTGCTAGTACTAGGGCTGTAGGAGTGGTGTTGTCAGGAAAAGTGCATTTGCTTGAATGCATGTTTGCACGGTCTGGGATTGACATTGTTGGGATCCAGGAAGGCCGCTCCATTTCACAGCGCATGCAATCAAGCACGTCCTACACCATGTTTGTTGCGAGAGCCAATTCTCGTGGCAACTACGGCGTGCAGATATGGATTTCGAAGGCCCTGCAATTTGAGCACGACCGCTTCCACGTGATAAGCAGTCGGGCCGCGTATGTTGCAGGCAAATCCAAGAAACTCGGTTGTTCGATGATTGTCGTCTCGGCCCATGCCCCCATAGAGCGGGATCGGGAAGAGGCGAAAAATAAATGTTGGGACGATCTGGCGAGTGTGTTGTTGAATGCACGAGGCAAGTACCCATGTGCGCATGTTGTGTTGTGCATAGATGCAAATGCCAAGAAACCTTCGTCCCGACATACGTCGCCTCCATCGAGAGACAGAAATGACGACAACCGTAGGCGTTTCATGACATTTCTGCATAATACGTCTTTGCATGCGTCGTCAGAGAAATTTGAGCACGGATACACGTGGAGGTCGCCGAGAGGCACTGTCTCGTCGATCGATTATGTGTGCACCAGTACCCATCTTGATGCCGATGTTAAACGAGCGTGCGTCGAAGACACCGTGCCCTTAACAATCGGCGGACAGGAAGATCACAGGTTGCTCGTGGCAGAGTTTGGGGTTCCCCAGGGCTGCCATGACAGCCCGGCGGAGAAAACCAAAGGCCCCGGGAAGTTCCGCTTCAATCAGTTGGAGTTGAGGAACGGATGGGCCGTTGAGCGATTCAAGCGTTACGTGTGGGATTTCTCACCCAAGCCAGGCACTGTCGACGAACACCTTCGCGATTTGAATGCCTACGTGAAGGCGTCTGCTTTGAAGTGTTTTGGTAAACCTAGAGACATCCCGCAAAAATCTTGGATAACCCCAGACACTTGGGCCATCGTAAGGCATGTTGCTCCCATGCCGAGGCGGATGCATAAACTCGGTTCTTGTTGTAACGCGTTCTTGAGTGAGCGAGCGTTTTATGCATGGGCGTCCTTGCGCGGGTGCGTGTTTCCAGCTCCCTCGCAAGCGTCGCGCGGCTGGGTAGCAATCGGCCGGAGCGAGACCGCGAGGGCAAAACGACACCATGTGGCAACCCTCAAAGCAGGCGTCCGCTTTGTCTTGGACGCTCTGAGTGTCTCCGTAAAGCCACTTGTCAACAGAGATCGCGAAGCTTGGTGGCACGACGCCGCCTGGGAGATCCAGTGTGCGTCGCAATCGGGTGACATGCGGAACATGTTTCGATTGCTTGGCAAACTAGACGGAAGGCAAAAGGCCACCTCGGGTTCTGCCATTCGAAAAAAAAGTGGCGAACCGGTCGCTGACGAGCCGGAGCGCCAAGGACGATGGCAAGAGCATTTTGCCGAGGTGTTCAGAGGGACGATCGTGAGCAAGGCATTGCTGCGCGCGCCTGTGCCGCAAGACATCGTGCGAAGTACGAGTCTCAAGCTGTCGCCTGAGCGGACGGCGCGGGCACACCGCAAGCTGAAATCTCATCGCGGCGTCGGCCCAGATGAGATACCCGCCGAGCTCTTGAAAGCAGGGGGGACGCCATCGCTGTAAAGTATTTTGAAGTCGAGAAACGCGTTGTTGAAAGCGAAACTTGGCCAGTCGATTGGATGGGGGGTCGTATGCAGGAGATTTTTAAGAGGAAGGGGTCGGATGACGAGTGCGACAACTACAGAGGAGTGTTGTTGTCTGACCATGCAGGAAAGGCATTTTGCTCCCAGCTAAGCGAGTGCATCGAACCGCGCTACAACTCTTGCCTGCCAATGTCGCAGTACGGCGCAATTAAAGGAGGTGGGACCGATGTTGCCCATCACCTGGTTCGCGCCGTTATAGAATATGCGTCGTTGCATTGTTTGTCAATCTTTGTGCTGTTCATTGATTTGGTCAAGGCTTTCGACGGAATCATCCGCGAACTCATATTTGGCTTCTCGGTTTCTTCCCAAGAGTCGCCCGTCGAGTACTTGGCGTCCCTCGGCGTTGACCAGGACGTTGCCGAGTGGCTGGCGTCTTACATATGCTCCGAAGGAGGCGTGTTTGAACAGTGGAACGTGGACCCGAAAGTTACCTCCCTTGTGGCGCGGCTGCACGAGGGGTCGTGGTTCTCGTACGGCTCGCTCGACACAGTTGTGCGGTCGCACAAGGGAGGGCGCCAGGGATGCATCTTCGGAGCTACGGTTTTCAACGCGGGATACTCGGTCCCGATCAAAATGCTCCACGAGGAAATGAGGCGCAAAGGCATTACCCTACGCGTGAGATCGGGGGAGAAGGCGTTCTGGGGCACTACCGAGGACGAAGGGGAGGAAGCCGCCACCGAGGAGGAAATCATCGACGCCACGTTCGTGGACGACGAATGTATCGTGTTAGTGGCTGCTTCCCCACAGCTCCTCGATCGTGCTATCCAGACGCTGCTAGAAATATTGTGCCGGCTGTTCCGCTTATGCGCAATGGTGATAAATTGGGCTCCAGGTAAGACGGAGTGCATGCTCCGGTATAGGGGCAAAAACGCCAGCGCGCATTGGGAGCAGCACAGGCACGAGGACGGCGTGTACGTCAAATCAGATCACGATGGCGCTATCAAATTGTCCATTGTGTCGAAGTATAAGCATCTCGGAACAGTTGTCTCCATCGCAGGCACCTGTAAACCCGATGCTGAGAAGAGGGCATCAGCAGCCATGGACGCATACGCGCCAGTTGCGATCCGTGTATTTGGTGCTCCGAACATACCCATCGCTACAAAGATGCACGCCGTGAAGGCACGCATCTTGACAAAGCTGATGTTCCATGCACACGTTGTCACGCCAGACGCACATTTCGCGCGGACGTTGAACCAGGTGTACATGAGGGTGCTACGGCGCATTGTGGACAAGGTCCGGTTTGGGCCAGGGCAAGGCACGGACCTGCAAGTGCGGCAATCCTTGGGGGCGGCATCCATAGATTGCTTGGCTATGCAGGCTAGACTGAGGTATCTGCGGAGGCTTCTCCTCTCTGGCAGAACACAGTTGCTGGCGCTGTTGTCATCGAAGCGTAATGGCAAAATGATGCCATATACGCGGGTCGTGCTCGATGACCTCACCACGGTGCAAATGCTGAGCAGCCAATGTGCGCCGCTGGGAGACCCCAGCGAAAACGCAGGACAATGGCTGGACGTGATATGCGGCCAAGACCAGCGATGGCACGATATCGTTGATGCGATTCATTTTTCAGAGAGCAAGTGTGACAGCTGTGCCTCACCGGACGGGGTGCAGCTCAATTTCGCTTGCGACATGTGCCCCGGGCCCAATCCACCAGCATTTGCAACCAGATTAGGGCTCGTGCAACACAAGCGCGCCGTGCACGGCGTCAGGAACGAAGCGAGGAGGTACGTCTCGGCGGACGGCGTTTGCCCTGTGTGCCATAAAGACTTCCGGCAGCGCTTCCGCTGCATTCGTCACCTCTCGGGATCCCCCCCCAACGCATGCACGGAGATGCTACGCTCGGGGGCTGTAGAGCCTCTCCCCAACGACCTTGTGGAGTCCCTGGACAGCGCCGACAGGGCGCTGTGCCGGAAGGCATATAAGGAGGGGCATGTCAGGCCCTTGGCTGCAGGAGCGGTGAAGACCGCCGCAAGATGCACCACGGGAAGTGACAAGAGCTGAGCGTGCGCTCGCACGTGGACGAAGTTTCACACACACCTTGAGACGCCTCGAGCCTACCTTGGGAAGAAAAAGGGGGCGTCTGGAGGCGTTCGGAGAGCCCGCGGAAAGGGGCCCAAGAGGGCCCTCAGAGAGCACCCGACGGATGCTACAACAGAGGGATGCGTCGTAGCACCCGTTGGGGCCCTCTTGGGGCACTCTCGGGGCCCTCTTGGAGTCCTCCCCAGGCGCTCTGAAGGCGCGGGGGGGCCTGCAGAGGGCCCCAAGACGGCCCCGAAGAGAGGCCCGATACGACGGATGCTACAACAGGGGGGGTGCTTTGTAGCATCCGTTGGGGGCCCTGTTGGAGCCTTCCGAAGGCCCTCCGAAAGCAAACTGAAGGGCCCTGGAGGGCACCGAGAGGTCCCTCGTGGGGCCCCAAGAGGCGCCAAGAGAGCCTCAAGAGGGCCCAACGACCTGTCACGAACAAGGCCTTGTTCGCGACAGGTTGTTGGCCCGTCCTGGAACCCTCTTGGGCCCCGCCGAGACCGCGCTGGAGGGCCTTTAAGAAAGGCCCAAGACGGCCCCCCGCGGGCCCCAAGGGTGCCGCGAGGGGGCCCACGGGGCAGCCACGTGGGCACCCCGTGCATGACAATTTTTGTATATGACCACTCTTGTACATGACCAGTCTCGTATACGACTGCTGTTATAGATTGCCCCTCGGATCCGACCTTATCAAAACTCATAATTGTGAGGATGTCTCAGGCGAAACGGGCCCGACCACAGAAGAATGTGGCTGATGTCTTTGCCAGAGGGACCCCGGCCAGAATCCCGCCAGCCCTCTGGGCGCAGATGGCCCGGGGTAGTTCCACCTCCATTTTCCGGGGAGGGGGTTGCGAGGGCCCCCCCCCTTCACCCGCCCCCTCTGGGTCTGGACCAGGGGGCGGGGGGGCGCCGGGGCGCTCAATATGGCCCAAAATGGCTCCCAGAAAACATTAGAGAGCCCAAGATGACATCCAATGTTGCTCAAATATAATCCAAGATGGCTCAGGATGGTTTCCAAGATCCTCCAAGACGCCCAAAGATCGCCCCACTGCGGGTCCAAGGGCCGTCGGGGTTTCCGAAGGACATCCCCAGATGGCAACCTGTTTCGCGCATCTAAGGGTCATGTGCGTTTGTTTGACATTTTGGCCACAATTGCAAAGATGTCTCCATCGGAATTGGCTGGGCCACCTCGCGCGCGGCACGGCCGATCCTAGAGTTAGGAGATTGTCTCAGGCGAAATTGGGCGGACCACCCAACCGAAGCGGACCAAGTCGGCCCTGACCGTATAAGAAATCTGAGTCGTGAAGATGCGTCGTGATACGGGCCCGGCCATTAAAGAAACGCGCAAATGTCTCCGCTGGAAAGCCTCCAGCCAAAACCCCACCAGCCTCCTGGGCTGGGCGCAGGCGGGTTAGAGAGTTCATTATTCCATCGTTCCTCTTCCCTCTCGGAGAAAGGTCTATGCAGGGGCAGGCGCTGGAACGTCCAAAATGGCCCAGATGCCTCCGGGAGGGCTTCGGAGATCCCATGATGACCGTCACCATGGTTCAAGGTATCCGAACATGGTTTCCAAGGTGCTCCAAGACGCACAACGATCGCTCAAAAACGGGTCCGAGTGGCCTCTGGGCGCCCCTCGCAGGTCAGCATCTCCCGCAAACCCAATTTTTTTTCTCGCGAATAAGTGGTCTGAGTTAAATTGGACTGAACTGGGCCGAACTGAACTGACTGGTCGCGCCCATGAGGCGATAATTTTATCTTCGGCCGGCCGAGGGCGCAACCTACGGCGCAACCAATAGGAGGCCGTTGTATTCCTGGCGGCCGGGGGCGCAACCGATGGCGCAACCAATCGGAGGCCGTTTTATTCTCGGCGGTCGAGGGCGCAACCTATGGCGCAACCAGCAGGAGGCCGATGTGTTTTCGGCGGCCGAGGGCGCAACCTAGTATGGCGCAGCGAATGGCTGAACGCGCAAGCTATGGCGCAGCCGATCAGCAATTTAAATATCGGCTGCGCAACGCGCGACCTATGGCGCACCTGCTGATTGTCGCCCGCACGAATCCGATCGCGCGGGGGGGGCTGCGACGAGGAGGGCGAGGAGGAAGAGGAGGGCGAGGGCCCGGAGAAGGAGGACGACGACGAAGAAGCGGAGTTTGAGCAGGACGAGGATGAGGACGAGGAGGACGAACACGAGGACGAGGAGGACAACGAGGAGGAGGATAAGGACGACGAGAATGGGGAGGGCGGGGGGGAACGCGAAGAGGATGAGGACGAGGACAAGCAATGAAGATCACGACGATGACGACGACGACGTTGACGGCGACGGCACCGTTGACGACGACGACGACGACGACGAGCACCGCCAACGCGACGACGCCCGAAGCGACGACGAGCACGCCGACGGGGCCCAGACTGCCTGGACATTGAAATGCGCGGGGGGCTACGCCTGATGTCTGCTCGCCGTTTGGGCTGGCCGTTGGGCCTAGTCCTGTTTGCGATCGAAAAGCGTCGCCCCCGAAACCCAAGGGATTTCCCATTACTCGAATGGTGGAGCCAGGGCAAACTCTATGTAACTGTTCCGTTTCCTGTCCCACCTCTAGGTTTCAAATGTAGTCACGCGTGCCACTCTTCGTCGTCAGCATCTCAATCATTGGCGTTAGTCATGACCGCCGTCACTGGCATCATCGTCATGCTCATTGCCACCATTATCTCACCACGGTCGCCCTCTGTGGCCTTTGCCGCAACCGTCGCCGCCATCCCTGGCACGCCCCCGACCGCTCGCATCCTCGCAGCCAATCGCGTCGCAACCACCACGTCGTCATCGCGCGTCATCTTCGCGGCCAACAATTTGTCGCACGTTATCATCGCGTCATCATCAGACCATCTTCGAGGCGTCATCATCACGTCGCCGTCGCTACATCATCATTGCATTCTAGATCACGTCGTCATCTTCGCGCACATATCATCGACGCGCCGTCGTCATATTCACGCGAAGAACCAAACCTGTGTGACTTTACGCAATGTGCAAGAGTTCATCGAAATTGTTTTGGAAACCCACTGAACCCAATGAGGCTGACCCCCCAGGGGGGGGGGCGTGGAGTTGATAAAACCGTGTGTGCGTACCACCTCGTTTTGCTGCGTTGCATCGCCATCGCCAGCATCATCATCCTTGTAATCAATTTGTAATCCGCCACAAAAGAAATCCATTTCAAATCCGCCACACAAGGAATCAATTTGAAACCCGCCACAAACACAATTGATTTGTAATTCGCCACAAAAGGGATCTATTTGTAACCCGACACAAAAGGAAGCACTGTATATTTTGCCACAAAAGGAATCAATTCGTAATCCGCCACAAAAGAAAACCTTCTGTAGGGAGGGGGTGTAAATGGTGGGTCAATCGCTACTAGGATTCTATGAGAGGTGGATCCATCTCTCATCGGATTCTATTAAAGGTGGAAGTATCTGGAATGGGATGATCTTAGAGGTGGATCCATCGCTAATAGGACCCCACTAGAGGTGGATCCATCTCATATCGGATTCCATTACAGGTGAATCCATGTCTAATCTGACCCCATTATAGGTGGACCCATCTCTAATAATATTCAATTAGAGGTGGATCCATATGTAATAGGATTTTGTTAGAGGTGAATCCATGTGTAGCAGGATTATACTAAAAGGTGGACCCATCTCTGTTAGGATTCCATTTGGAGTGGATCGATCTGTAATAGACTTTCAGTTGAGATGGCCCCATCTCTCATAAGATTCCATCAATTGTGGATCCAGCTGTAGTCGGATTCCATTAGAGATGGATCCATCTGTACCAGGATTCTAGTAGATGTGGATCCATCTGTAATAAGATTCCATCAGAGGTGGACCCATCTGTATCCGGATTCTGGTAGGATTGAATTGGGGGTGGACCCGTTTGTATTACGATCCTATTAGAGGTAGATCCATATGTAATAGTATTTTATTAGAAGTGGATTCATGCCATGTAGGACCCCATCAGAGGTAGGTGGACCCATCCCTAATAGGATTCTCTCAGAGGTGAACCCAAATGTAATAGGATTATATTAGAGGTGGGCCCATCTGTCATAGGGTTCTGTTAGACATGGATCCATCCGCACTAGGATTCCATTAGATCCATCTCTAATCAGGTACTACTAGAGGCGGGTCCATCCTTAATAGGATTCCATTCGAGGTGGATCCATTTGTCACAGGATTCTGTTAGAGGTGGACCAATCTCTAATAGCATGCCATTGGGGATGGAACCATCTTATTAGGATTCTATTAGAGGTGGATCCATATGTAATTGGAGTCCATGAGAGGTGTATCCATGTCTAATTTGATGTTATCAGAGGTGGACCCATCGCTAATAGAATTATATTCGAGGTGGACGCATCTGTAATGGGGTTCTATCAGACGTGGGTTCATTTGTGAAAGGAATCTATTAGAGGTGGGTCCATCCGTACCAGGATTCCATTCGAGGTGGATCCATCTCTGATGTGATGCCATTAGTTGTGGACCCATCTCTAATGGGATTCTATCAGAGGCGGATCCATATGTCATAAGATTATATTGAAGGTGTTTCCATCTGTAGTGGGATCTTATCAGGGGTGGATCCATTCCTAATCGGATTCTATGGAAGGTGGATTCATATGTAATAGGATTCTCTCGGAAGTGGATCCATCTGTAGTACGATTCTATGACAGGTGGGTGTCTTTTGTGATGACGATGATGATGATGACGAGCATGTGTTTCAAGATGCTGCTGACGATGATGATGATGACGAGCATGTGTTTCAAGATGTTGCTGATGATGATGGTGATGACGAGCATGTGTTTCAATGCGCTGCTGATGACGATGGTGATGACGAGACGAGCATGTGTTTCAAGATGCTGCTGATGACGATGGTGTTGACGAGCATGTGTTTCAAGATGCTGCTGATGACGATGGTGCTGACCAGCATGTGTTTCAAGATGCTGCTGATGACGATGATGATGATGATGACGAGTATGTGTCTCAAGATGCTGCCCATGACGATGGTAACGACGAGCATGTGTTTCAAGATGCTGCTGATGACGATCATGATGATGAGTATGTGTTTCAACATTCTGCTGATGACGATGGTGATGACGAGCATGCGTTTCAAGATGTTGCTGATGATGATGGTGATGACGAGATGCGTTGGGAGCAATGCGTTGTCATAATGAGTTCCACAGAGCATAATCGAGTGGGAAGCACAGCCCACTAGACTAAAGTTATCCTCTCTTTACCCTTTTTCCTCCTCCTCCTCCTCCTCCGCCTCCACCGCCGTCTCTTCCTTCTCACCCCTCTTACTTCCAGTGGGTGAGCGCCGAAGCGCGTTCCAGAGAGATTAATAAGCCTTAATATCTCGATTCTCCGGCCTCCGGAGGCCCGAAACAAAAAATATTAGCGGATTACAAATTGATTTCTTTTGTTGTTGAATTACAAAAGGGAATCCTTTGGTGGTGAACTACACATTGTTTCATTTTGTGGCAGATTACAGAAGGATTCCATGTGTGGAGAATTACAAAAGGATTTCTTTTGTGGAGGATCACATGATGATTCTTTTTTGTGGCGGATTACAAAAGGATTCCTTTTGTGGAGGATTGCAAAAGGATTCCTCTTGTGGAGGATTACAAAGGGATTCCCCTTGGTGGAGGAATACAATGGGATTCCCTTTGTGGAGGATTACAAATTGATTTCCTTTGAGGGCTCTCCTGGAAGTGAACCAGGGGACAAAAAAAAAAACATTGAACATTTGGAAGATTGTAAGTTTTCAATGCATTTCCAATGCTTTGAAGCAAAAACATATACAAAACACAACATTTCCAAGGTTTTGAAGCCCAAGCCATATGAAAACATAGCATTTTTGTATTCGGATTGTGAAAATGCTGTGTTTTTTATATGTTTTTGCTTCAAAACATTTGAAAATCATTGAAAACCTGCAATTTTCACAAGTTTCAATGATTTTCTGATTTTTTTATTTATTTTTTTTCTTTTGTCCCCTGGTTCACTTCCAGGAGAGCCCTCAAAGGAAATCAATTTGTAATCCTCCACAAAAGGAATCCCATTGTATTCCTCCACCAAAGGGAATCCCTTTGTAATCCTCCACAAGAGGAATCCTTTTGTAATCCTCCACAAAAGGAATCCTTTTGTAATCCGCCACAAAAGGAAACAATTTGCAATTCACCATGAACAGGATTCCCTTTTAATTCCTCACAAAAGAACTCAAATTAAAATCTGCTACAACAGGAATCGTTCTGCATTCCACTACTTTGAGCAATCCCTTTAAAGATGACGAAAAGCAGAATCAACAGGAAAGCAAGCACATGAAAAGTAATAGACCAAAAACCGAGGTGGTACGCACACACGGTTTTATCAACCTTACGGGGGGGGGGCCTCATTGGATTCTCTTCGTGCTCGACAGGGCCCTCCGACGGAGCCAAGGAGGCTCGGCCCCAGCCACCCAGCCACGAGAAGACGCCCCAAAGTCTCGACACACCCGCCTGCGCGGACCTCCCCGCGGTCGACTGCGAGGGCCCCAGCGCGCTGGAGGAGGCCAGCCCCGCGCCAGCACTGATCCTCTGCAGGGCCGTCCTGGGCCCACGGCGGGTGCATACGCCCTCCTGCCCTGGCCAGGAAGGCTCACACACCAGAGGCCCCCAACAGCCCCCCAAGAGGCCCCGAGAGGCATCCAAAAAGATCCCTGGAGGCATCCGAGGCCTCTGGCCCACGACCCTGGCACGGCGGCGCGATGGGAGCATGCCCTGAGATCCGCCCGTCGCATGTTTTGTTACAGCAAGCAGTTTCGCCATGCTCCGGGCCACGGGACACTCAGGGTCTTGGGTCCTGGCCGCGATTCTTGCAAACACATGAAGCTGCATAAACGTGCGTTAACCAACTTGGGCCCCAAACCATGAATATTGCAATCCACGTGGTGCAATCTACGTGGTGCACTTGATGTTTTACATATGACACATTCCACGCTCTTGCAAACATCCCACCCACCCACCCGCAACTTGGCTTGCAAAATCCATGCGGTGGCGAATGCGATGAGTGTTTGGCGTTAGCTGGTGCATCTCTGCGGCCGCGCCAACTCCAGCACGCGCGTGCAGCGGCCAGCTAGTTGGCGCGACCGACGCGGCCGCGGTGGCGCTGACCGCAGGGCACACCCCATCGGGCACTTCAATGCGAGTCGGCGACTTGGGCAGGCGCGGTATCATGGTAAAGTCGACCACGGTAGACACGATGATGATAGTAGCGATGCTGGTGAAAATGTTGACAACGACGACGGCGCGGCCAGTGCGGATGCCGATGCTGACCACGCCCACGACGATGACGGCGTCCTCGCGTCGGTGATGAAGGCTTTGGAAAGAGTTCGACATGCGCGCGCGGCCGACGCGCGAGAGTGGCCCGCATGGTATTATTTGGAACGGATCGTGCCCCCCCAGCACGCGCGCCACGGCGTGCGAATGATTTCGGCATGCGGCGCCAGAGGCCCGTTTGGCAGAATTCCATGAACATGTTGAAAGACATGGTGTTCTTAAGAACTCGCAAGAGCGCGAACGCACGCTTTTTGAAAACTGATGTTGCGAAGCCATGTGTGTTTTATATGTTGTTTTGGACCCTCGTCTTTGAAACCGCTGCGAATCCAAAAATGTGTTTGACAAATTTCGGCATGCGCGCGCGACGACGCGCGCGCGCACATCGTCCCACGTTTCCAAAACATTCTCGCGACGGCACGCGCGCAAGGGCGTTCGAACGATTTCGACATGCGCGCGCGCGAGAAGCCCGTTTGGTAGCATTTTCTGAAAATTGTGCTCAAGAATTCGCAAAAGCGCGCGCGCAAGTTTTTGTTTGAAAACCCGTGTTGCGAAACACTGTGTTTTTTACATGGTTCTGGACATTCTATTTTGAACTCGTCACGAAACCAAGAGTTTTTGAATGATTCCCGCACGCGCTCGCGACAACGCGCGCGTGCGCACTTAGTCCCATTTGCCGCACTGGATTCTTCAAAACATGTTGATATTTGACAAACGAATGTGCGCGCAAATTATCTGTTGCAGAAGATGGCGGGGCGGCGGGCGCCCGCTCGGCTGGGTTGGTACGAGCTCATATTTAGGATGGGCGATATGTCAGAATCAGGTGTAAATTGCAATGCGAAAAAGGTAACAGATAATCCCGGGGGGGTCGACTCGATTCTCTTCCTTTAAGAAAGATTTGTATCTGGTGCAAGCTATGTGGAGCAAATCCACGTGGTGCAATCTTCGTGGAGCAATCTATGTGGCGCGATCTGCGTGACGCAAGCTATGTGGACCAATATATGTATACTGCACTCTGCGTGGTGTAACCTATGTGGTGCAATCTACTTTGACCGTCTTGAAGCTGTCCTCTCCACTGCTCGTGCAAACATCCCACCCTCCCACCCGCAACTAGGTCACAAGACCTCTTAAGACAAGACCGTGACGGTAGGTACCAGAAGGCACTTGGCCACGACGCCGACGCCGACGACGATAGCAACAACGGCGACGACGGCGCCGCCGACACCGACAACGACGACACCGACGACGTCTCCAACGACTTCGACGACGACAACGACGACGACGACGACACCGACGACGACGACGCCGACGACGACGATGACGACGACGACGACGACGACGACGCCGACGCCGACGACGCCGACGACGACGAAGACAACTACGACGACGACGACGACGACGACGACGTCGCCAACGAAGACGACGACGAGGGAGGAGGGAGGACGACGACGGCGACAACGACGACAACGACGCGACGACGACGACGACGACGACGCAAGAGCGCGCGCGCACGCTTTTGTTGAAAATCCGTGTTGCGAAACCTTGTGTTTCTGCAGGTTTTTTGGGCACACGATTTTGAAATCCTTCCGAAACCGATGGGTTTTGAAGGTTTTCGGCATACGCGCGCGACGACGCGCGCGTCTGCACTTCGTCCCGCTTTTTTGCCGAGGATTCTCGCGACGCCACACGCGCAAAGGCGTTCGACAGGTTTCGACATGCGCGCGCGAAGCCCGTTTAATAGCATGTTGTGAAAATCTTGGGAAACCTATGGTTTTCTTAAGATTTCGCAAGAGCTCGCGCGGAAACTTGTTTAGCAAATCGCTGTTGCGAAACCATGTGTTTTTTGTATGTTTTTTGTTGGAAACTCGATTGCGAAATCCTTCCGGCACCGAAGGCTTTTGAAGGATTTCGGCATGCGCGCGCGACGACGCGCGCGTGCGCACTTCGTCCACTTTTTCGCAAGGGATTCGTGATAAGTGCTACGTTAGAACAAAGAATGTCACCGCATAGTGTGTGTTTTTTTTACAAGGGAACCTCAGGGGGGGGGGGAACCCGGCCCCCGTAGGATCGTGCAGATTCACATTTAGGATGGACATGTGGTCAGAATCATATATGAGTTACAGACCCGAAAGGGGGACCGATAACGCGGGGGGGGGGGAGAGTCTATTCTGTTTTTAATCATTTTGACAGTCTTGAAGCTGTCCTCTCCACTGCTCGTGCAAACATCCCACCCTCCCACCCGCAACTAGGTCACAAGACCTCTTAAGAAAAGACCGTGATGGTAGGTACCAGAAGGCACTTGGCCACGACGCCGACGCCGACGACGATAGCAACAACGACGACGACGGCGCCGCCGACACCCACGACGACAGCGACGACGTCTCCAACGACAACGACGACGACGACGCCGACGCCGACGACGAAGACAACTACGACGACGACGACGACGACAACGACGTCGCCAACGAAGACGACGACGAGGGAAGAGGGAGGACGACGACGGCGACAACGACGACAACGACGACAACGACGAGGGAGGAGGGAGGACGGCGACGACGCGAACGACGAACAAGGAGGAAGGACGGCGAGGCCGACGACGACAACGACGAGGGAGGAAGGAAAACGCCGACGACGCAAGAGCGCGCGCGCACTCTTTCGTTGAAAATCCGTGTTGCGAAACCTTGTGTTTCTGCAGGTTTTTTGGACACACGATTTTGGAATCCTTCTGAAACCGATGGGTTTTGAAAAATTTCGGCGTACGCGCGCGACGACGCGCGCGTCTGCACTTCGTCACGTTTTTTGCCGAGGATTCTCGCGACGCCACACGCGCAAGAGCGTTCGACAGATTTTGACACGCGCGCGCGAAGCCCGTTTAATAGCATGTTGTGAAAATCTTGAAAAAAAACGATGGTCATCTTAAGATTTCGCAAGAGCTCGCGCGGAAACTCGTTTAGCAAATCAGCGTTGCGAAACCATGTGTTTTTGTATGTTTTTTGTTGGAAACTCGATTGCGAAATCCTTCCGGCACCGAAGGGTTTTGAAGGATTTCGGCATGCGCGCGCGACGACGCGCGCGTGCGCACTTCGTCCACTTTTTCGCAAGGGATTCGTGATAAGTGCTATGTTAGAACAAACAATGTCACCGCATAGTGTGTTTTTTTTTTTTTACAAGGGAACCTCAGGGGGGGGGGAACCCGGCCCCCCTAGGATTGTGCAAATTCACATTTAGGATGGACATGTGGTCAGAATCATATATGAGTTACATACCCGAAAAGGGAGGGCGATGACGCCGGGGGGGGGGGTAGAGTCTATTCTCGTTTTAGAAAAAAGAAAAAAGGATAATTAACTACCCTGCACCGCGCTTGGCCGCCTCCACTGCTCGCGCAAACATCCCACCCTCCCACTCGCAACTTGTTGTGCAAAACTCATGATGCGGGGGACGGCGGCGCCACCGATGACGACATCGACGATAATATCTACACCGCCGATGCTCGTCACCGTGAGTCGATGATGGAGGTGAGCATATCGACGATACTCGGACGTGCGCGATGTCAATATGACGTCGGCAACGTCTGCGACAATGACGAAAGTGGAACCAGCGACGACGATGTTCAAGAGGGCGACGGCACGAACGATAACGGCGCCAATGATGGCAAACACGTTGGCGATGTTGATGTCCATCTGTCGATGAGGCAGGTGACCGCGGTGATGCTGACAAAGTTGAAAAAGAAATCCGCGCGCGCAAGACCAAATAATCCGTCAGATTGATCATGCGCGCGTGGCGGTGCGCGCATGTGGCCCGCGTGATATGTTTGACAAGGTATTCGCGCCGTCGGCGCATGACAGGAGTATCGCGGGTGCACCGCGCGGTGACACGAAACCGCTGGATTTGGCAAAATTAATGAAAATCCGATGGTGTTTACATGACTTTGGCATGAGCGCGCGGACAGGAAATGTGCAAACCTGTTGTTGCAAAACCCTTTTGCGTTTTTTGTTTTTTATCACGAAGCGCTTGCAAACACATGGGTTTGGAACGATTTTGGCATGGACGCGCGCGTGATGATTTTGTGGTATTTGCTGCAAAGGGTTAGTGATTTTTTATTCTATATATACAAAACGAAAGCGCGCATAGTATTTTTGTGCAAAGCATGGCGGGGGGGAGCGATACTGGTTTGACTGGGATACTACGAATTCAGATTTAGGACGGACGATGGGGCATAATCATATTGCAATACAAAAAAGGGGGATCGTTAAGTCCGGGCGGGGGGAGGTCGAGTCTATCATTCTTTTAGGAAAGAGGACCTGTGTGGTGCAAGCTATGTGGAGCAATCGATGTTTGCAGTCTATGTGAGCCACGCGGTGCATTCAATGGGGCCCCGTAGCAGCGCCAACGGACGGCGGCGACGGGCGGTCACAAGCGCGGCGACCAGGCAAACGGGCCCAGTAGCAGCGGCGACGGAAGGCGGCGACGGGCAGCCCCAAACGCGGCGACCAAGCAAACAGGCCCAGCTCCGCAGAAGAGAAATAAGAAACTCTCAGTGCAAACTCTGCCCGGGAAAAACTGTCACACTTCCGTGCGAATTTCTTGGATCGGCGCCTGGCCTCGGTGTCTACGCCTCCGGCGCAGAACAACAACTGATACCGCTACTCCACGGACCCCTCCTGGGGCGCGTTCTGAAAAGGAATTCGAGGGAAATCCAGCCGTACCTTTCCCGCCTGTGAAATTCTGAGGAGGAGGAAGACGACGACGACGATGCGCCGCCAGCCGCGGGCTCCCGGGCGGTGTACTGGCCCGCGTCGCCGGGAAACCAATCCGGGTGTTGCCTGGCGCCTTAGCCGGGCGGGGGGGTCACCAAGGGGGGCGCGGGCGGCTCGAGCTCTCTCCACGCAGAGCGCGCGGTCTCACTGCCCTCGAACGGGAGAGATTGATATATATAAATATATATATATATATACAGAGAAAGAGAGAGAGAGAGAGAGAGAACAAAAAAAAGAAAGATGCAAGACTGCATTGGCGCTTCGCGCCATGCACCTTGGTTCCTCAGTTTCGGCCTTCGGACCGAACTGGAGTGGACAGTAAGCAAAACGGCGATAGCGCCGTGGAGTGGTTTTCGTCGTCGTCTTGATAATATCATCCTTCCCTCATGTTCCCTATTCCTCGTTCTGGAGGTCGCGGGACCAGGGATGCAGGGGGCCTGGCTTGGGGAGGGTCCCACCCCCGGGATTGCAGAACAGATAAATGAGAGAGAAAGAGGGGGAGAGATCGGACACGTAGACGGCGGTTCCGTCGCAGCCGGCAACTGCAGTTGCCAGAGCCGCAAACGCACTTCTGTCGGCGGTGCAGCACCTGAAAGTACGGGGAGCGTTGAAACAACCACACCCCAGCGCAGAGAGACTGAAGCAAGTGACGGGGTGCTAAGCAGGCCATACGCCACGTCTTTCGGCGCCCCGTGGGGGGGAAACGGGCCCAGGTCGGCGGCTTGGCCGCTGAGCGGCTTGCGAACGACGGGGCGTCCCCCGCTGCCGCAACAAGAACCCGATGATGCGTGGCCGCGCGGGCAATCAGGCTGGCAGAAGTGGGGCCTGCGGCCGCGGTGGAGGCCCAATGCGGGCGCAAGGGAAAGTACTAAATACTGGAGGGTGAAACACGCGTGGCAGACAGGTTGGTGCCATTGAGCGTGAGGCTGCGCCAGTGAGCGGCACCCCGCTATGAAGTAGCGGCTGCAGCAGGGCGGCCTCAACAGCGGAGAGTGCGACAGGCACCAGCACTGCTACAGCTGTGGGCGCGGCTCACGCAGGGCGGGCAGCGCCCCGGTGAGGCAAGGAAGCGACACGCCCGATGCAGCGGGGCCGTCAGATGGTAGATTAGTCGCTCTGCTGTGGAGTCGGACCGTCTGGCTGTCTCTGGATGTCCCACCCCCCTCCCACAAGGGGGGACCCGTTTTGTTAAGTCTCTGTCTCGGCCGTGGGGTCGCCCTGGTGTGGCCACGACGGCTGGTCATACGACTGAGGTCGGCACGCCAACAGCGTGACCACCGGCCGCAGCAGTGTCGTGGGCTATTCGCGGTCGTACGTCGTCGCGGTGGTGCGGGGGGTGGCGTCGAGCACGACCAGCTCGAGACAAACATCGTCGATAAACATCCTCGTCGCCACCCTCCTGCGAGCGGCACCCCTGCCTTGACGACACAATAGCAGAAGCGTCTGCTGTGGAGTTGGACTGTGGGCAGTCGGACCGTGGAGTCGGCCGGTTATAGGGTCGGACTGTGGAGTCGGACAGCTTGGAGGTCTGACTGTGTCGTCGGTCTGCTGCGGAGTCGGACTGTGCGCGCGCTGTGCAGTCGGCCTGTGGAGTCTGCCGGCCGTGGGATCGCCCTGGTGTGGCCGCGGCGGCTGGTCATACGACTGAGGTCGGCACGCCAACAGCGTGACCACCGGCCGTAGCAGTGTCGTGGGGCTGTACGCGGTCGTGCGTCGTCGCGGTGGTGTGGGGGGCGGCGTCGAGCGCGACCAGCTCGAGGCAAACATCGTCGTTAACATCCTCGTCGCCACCCTCCTGCGAGCGGCACCCCTGCCATGACGACACAGTAGCGGAAGCGTCTGCTGTGGTGTCGGACTGTGGGCGGTCGGCCAGTGGAGTCGGCCGGTTATGGGGTGGGACTGGAGTCGGACAGCTGGGAGGTCTGACTGTGTAGTCGGTCGGCTGCGGAGTCGGACTGTGTGCGCTCTGTGTAGTCGGGCTGTGGAGTCGGACGGTTGTGGAGTCGCCCTGGAGCGGCCGCAACGCCTGTTCGTACGACTGTGGTCGGTAAGCCAACAACGTGACCACCGGCCGTAGCAGTGTCGTGGGGTTGTACGCGGTCGTGCGTCGTCGCGGTGGTGTGGGGCGCGGCGTCGAGCACGACCAGCTCGCGGCCAACGTCGTCGTTTGTAGGGTCAGGGGCTGTGACGGACAGACTGGTAGAGAGCAAGTATGCGTCGCACCCGTTGCTCAACGCGACGAGCCAATACTGATTGGCGTCATCGATTCGGCCGCGGACGATGCCACGCAGGCCGTTGATAGGGTTTTTCTGCTGGCCTTGGACGGTGACCTCCGCGCCTACCTGGATAGTAGGGGCGCGATGCGTACGGCGCTGATCTGGGGGCCGTGGCGGCCACCATGCGGCCAGGCGGGGACTCACAGAGCGGACATGGGCAATGACGGTGAAGCCGTGCCCAAGATATCGCACGCAATGCTGATACGGGTCATGTTGGGCTGGTGGCGCTGCACTGTGGGGGTGTCGGTCAGGGCCTGGTGGCAGCCCGGCGCCCCTGGGAGGCGGTGCGGCGCGGTCGCAGTGTTTCGCACTGGGTCGGCACTGGCCCTGGCCTGGTGGCACAGGTAGCGCGAAGGCTGGCGGGATGCAAGGGAGGTCTTGCTCGGGTGTGGCCGTGTGGGGGCCCGATGTGGTTGACCAGGTGTCTTCAGGAAGACTGTGGTGGGTCGTACGGGCGCACCGCGGTGTGGTGAGGCGGCTGAGCAGTCGCCGCGTGCTGATCGTGAACCTGAGCTGGACTGGGTCGGCCTCGGCCCGTGCGGGACTGCAGAGGATGTCGTGGAGGTAAGCCGCTGTCTGATGGTCTAGGCTTGCGAGGGCGTCCGATGTTCGCCGTCCGCTGTCTTCATCGTCGTGGTCGGGGAGAGGAGGTACCCTGTCGTCGTCCTCCCCCTCGGGCCGCTGCCACCAGACGTCGGCGTCGACTTCGTCATCGTCGTCGCCGACACTGTCGTAGACGTAGACGCCGTCGTCGTCGACGTCGTCGTCGTCGTCACTGTCGTCGCATAGGTCGGTGAGGCGTCCCACGCTGAAGGGACGCTCCCGGTGTCGAGCAGGACGGGGACGGCCGCGCGGCTGCGGTTTATGACGGTGCCAGTGTGACCCCAATGGGGACTGGTCGGGTCAATCACCATAGCACTGTCACCGCCTATGAAGGATTCGCCGTAAGCGGCCTCGTCTTCGTCCGCATACGGCCCGATCGTGAGCGGGAGGGCGTCCTCTCAGAGCCAGTGGGCTCGCTCGTGAAGTCGGCGATCCGCACCGATCGGGCAGCGTCGTCGAGGATGCGCGCGCGATGCGCCATAGCTCCTCAGCGTCCCTCGGACCCCCTGGAGGCGCCGCGCGGGCCTGCGAGCGCCGCACCTACGGCGGCCTCCAAGGGCTTTGAGGAGACGTGCATGGGCTGGGCGTCGAGCTGACCGTCGGGTTGGGCGTCGGACAGGGCGCTAGGCTGGACGTCGGGCGGGCCGTCGGCCTGGGCGCCAGGCGGGGGGTCTGCCTGGTCGTCGGGCTGGGTATCGGCCTGGGAGTCGGGATGACCGTCGGACAGGGCAACGGGCTGGCCGTCAGGTTGGCGGTCGGTCTGGGCGTCGGCCTGAACAGCGGAATAGTCTCGGGATGGGGCGTCGGACTGGGCGTCGGCGGGCTGGGCGTCGACCTGGTAGTCGGCCTGGCCGTCGGACCGGGCGTCGGGCTGGGCATGGGGCTGGGCGCGGGACTGGCCTTCGGGCTGGGCGTCGGGGTGGCTGTCGGGCTGGCCATCGAGCTGGGCGTCGGCCTGGCCGTCGGCCTGGCCGTCGGGCTGGGCGTCGGGCTGGGCCCCTGGGCGTCGGGTCGGACACCTGGGACAGCCATAGCTGGCTCAAATTCCTGTGAGCTGCTGGTGTCGCCGTCGCAGTTCTCGTCGTGATCCGCGCCACCTCTTTTTGTCTCCTCGTCCTGCCTCCTCGGCCGAGGCCTTGGCGGGACCAGGAGGGGGAAGGCGGGGATGGAGGGTGGATCGAGCAGTGTGGAGTCGACATGGGATAGTTCCGGCGGCGTGGTTGGGCAGCTCGTTCTGGAGCACGGTTGACCTGCTCGTGCATCGACTCGGGATGGTTTGGACAAGGTCGTGGTAAAGTTGTGGATGGTGCCGTGAAGGCCGGCACACGTCGTGGGGCTCCGCAGAATCTCGGCCCATTGCGTGGGCCTGCGAACATCCACTCCTGGGGCACGGTCGTGCGGGCTGGTGGACGTGTGGGTGGTCATGGGGTTGACGTGGAGGACGGGGCTACACGTGTGACCGCACTGAGGGGCCACTGTCGGTTGTGGCGGCCTGTCATCTTTCGGCCTTCCTGAGGAGCCGAGTTGCGCGGGCCGGCGAGCGCCGCACCTACGGCAGCGTCCAGGGGCTTCGAGTGGAGTGGTGCGACGGTCGTGGGTCGTCGTGGGATTCGGCGGCCCCGCACTGTGACGGCCAGCTGTGCGGTCGGGTTGCGTAGATGTTTCCATCGTCCCTATGGATCGTGCCGACGCTGATGCGGACTGTGCCTACGACGTTGTAGGCAGCGCGGAAAGGGTTGTGGGCGAAAATCCAGCTGACCCGCGGCGCGGCGGCCTTGGGCTCGAGCGTGCGTGGCGTCGAAGCTGCGGAAGCTCGCGCTGATGCTGTTGAGGATCGGGCAGAGGAACCTGGCGCCCGTGCCGATGGTGATGATGATCGTGCCGACGGCGCCGAGGGCGATGCTGAAGCGATTGATGTGGATAGCCTGGCTGGCCGTCGTAACGGAGCGCCGGCGGAAAGCACGAACAGGAACGAGGCCCGCGACAAGGATGCGGGGGAGGCTCGCGATGAACCCGAAGACCACGCCGGCGATGCCCAGGGCGCCGTGGAAGCGGTTGGGGTCGGGAGCCCAGCTGGCCGCCAGAACGACGCGGCGGCTTTGAGCTCGAGCGTGCAACTCGTCGCGTAGGTCCTGAAGGTCAGTGCGGTGGCCGCGGAAAACGGCGCGGTGGTGATCAAATTCGTGTCGATATCCGGATATCTGCACGGAGATCCGCTCGAAAAACACAGGGTGCTTGAGCAGGAGGTGCTGGAGGAATCCGGCCGTCTAGGACTGGCACGTGGAGGATGTATGGGTCGTGGCGGTACTCCGTGAAGCGCAGAGGTCGGTCGTAGAGCGCAGGTTGCCAAGACAGTGCTCGTTGGTGAGACGTGTCGCTGCATAGGTGGCCAGCGCTGCATCGCCATGGCGGTGCGGCCGTAAACATGTAAAGATTTATGAGGTGACGCCAACAGGTGGGGTCCCTGCTGGGGACCCGTCCGGTCTCGCGAGGCCTGGGAGGCGAACTCTGGCTGGGGCGGGGCGCTTGGCGTCTGGGCTCGCTCTGAGTGAAACTATCGAGCCGAGACTAGAGAAAGGTAGAAAGAGAGAGAGAGAGAGAAACAAAAAAAACAGGCAGACGGATAAAAAACGGGCAAGGGCCGCGACGGCCAGCTGTTCAACGTTTTCGGCCTCCAGCGGCTGTCTCCCCATCCCGTGTGACCATCCCACAGAGCGTCCCAGGACGAAACGCCAGCCCCAGGGGGATAAACTCAAGAACCCCCCGCGGGCCCGAGCCACGGACGGGCCGCGGCATCGTAGGAAAGGGCCGGGGCGGGCAATTCGAGGAGAAACGGGACTACAACCACTGTGGTACCGCAAGGAACGCTGAAGGAGGAACGATTTTTCCGCAACGCAACGCAACGCAACCCAAACCCCAGGCGTCGTGATGCATACCAGAAGACCCGGGCAACCAGGTGAGAAAAACTGAGCGCCAAACGCGGGCAGCGGCGGGAGGTAGCAGGGCCTTCCTCCTCCCTGCTGTGCTGCCCCCTCTCTCACTCGGTTTCCTGTTCCTTTCCGTGCTGGTCTGGGAACGCAGAATGAGGAACGAAGGGGCTCTTCTGGCCACGGCTAGCCTCGGCCACGATTGGGTTCCCTGGCGTAGGTCTGAGGAGCGACCCAAAAACCACAGGCCCTCCTGAGCCCGAGGTGATTTTTTTTTTTGCGTGACTGCAAAAACTCCCGAGTAGCAATTTGCTGGAGAGTTCTTATACTGGAGAACTAAAGCCACACAAGAGTCCCACCGCCAAGGACCACCTGCCTAGATCGACCAGACCAGCAGCCGTTTCGCCTGAAACGTACTCACAATGTATGCAGGCATCGCGCTCTCGGCCCCATGCCAACTACATGTGTTGTCTGGGCGGCCACGACTCATTTCCCCCCCCCCCCAAAAAAAAAACGAACTAAAGTGCACATGGACGGACATGTCCCAGGAAGCCCGAATAATACTTACGAATCCATGTTTTCATCAAGCCGACCTCCGACCCGCCTATTGACCGTTTTCTGATTTTCGAATGCTTTGCTGGGGGAATTGCTGTCTGCACCCTAGCGAGCCTCCAGAGGGGCCACCGACAGGGCCTCCACCCCCCTCTCATGGAGGCCGCCGCTCAACTCGAGGGAAGGGGAGGAAGGAGGAGGAGGGGCGCACGTAACCAGAGGCAGTTCGTGGTGACCTGAGCACCAGATACGCATTGCAGCGAGTGCGGCGGCTCGTATCTCGCAATGGCATGGCGGCGTCGGCGATCGACGACGCAAAGAAAGATCAGCTTTCAATGTGTGATGCATGTGAAAGCTGAGAACAACAATCTGGTGGCATCGTTGACGAGGATACTCTGTCTCCGTATCGGGCTCGGCTCCAAGACCCAGACGAGCGAGGGGCGAGACGGGGAGAGGCCCGCGAAGAGGGCGAGGAGGTGCAGCAGTCGAGGACAGGCGAGGTAGTGGGGGAACTCATCAGGGTCGGAGCATCCGAAAAGACAGGAGCAGGCTGGGGCACTTGGACGGCGGGCGGAGGTCGTCCAGGCCCCCGCCAAGGTCTTGGGGTGGACGCCATCACGAGGTGATATGTCAAAACATAAAACCCCCCACTGCAGGGCCTAGGCAGTGGGTTGGGAAAGGCTCAATGCACTTCGGCCGTTCCAGAACTGAAAAAGGCCGAGGAGGGGAGGGGACGCTCAGAGGTGCACGTACACATCCAACGCCTCCAGGACCAGCCCCCCCCCGAGGGGAGGGGGCCCCCCTGCCACCCGCCAGGCACGCCAGGCGCTGGTCGGGGACACAGGACACCCCTCGCCACCAGGCGGGGCACCTGGTGCGAGTCTCGGGGCGGGTGCCCTGGCCTGCTCCCCCCAGTCCCCTTGCCCAAGGGGGACAGAGCAGGACTCCCCATGAGCCTGGCCGAAGCCAGACCCCCCCTCCACACCCTGGCGCGGCCGGGGAGCCGCCGGGCCAAGACAGTGGAGGGGACCCGATTCGGCCGTAGCCGAATCGGGTTTACCGTTTAGGCCCGAAGGCCGGGGTCGGTGCCCCCAACTGCCGAAACCACCCACCCGCCCAAAGCAATGCCGTGGGAGGGTGGGTGGTTTCAGCAGTGGCGCAGCCCCCACGCAGGCCGCGACTAAGCGGGTTTCAGTTCCCCCGGACGCCGGGAGGTGCCGCCCACACCAACCGGCTGCCCGCCCGGGGGCAACCCCAAGGTCTTGGGGCGGGCCCAAGCCCAGGAGGGAGGAGAGTGGGAGAGGACCACTCGGAGGGCCCCCCAGCGTTTGAGCAGCTCCGGGGCCGATGGCATGTCCCCATTTTGAAGCCAGACCGCGGGGCGCCGATGGAGAAGAGAGGGAAGGGCGCCGGGGAAAAGGGACGAGGAGAGGAGACGGGAGAGGATGCGCTGCGGTCGGGCGCGGCGGTCCTCCTGCGCCGCCGCTAGGACTTCGGCCTCGGCGGCCGGTGTTGCAGCACGCCAGGCCGCGGCGCCCGCGCCGAGTGGGGGGCCGCCGCTGAGCCGAGGCGCCCAAGAATTCAACGATCGAGCACTCTCGCACCCAGCAACGCGGAGAGAGGCCCCGCGCCGCCAGAGCGCCGAGGGCGCCGTGCATCTGTCCGCGCATTCGGAGGGTCTCCAGAGGCCCCGCCCACACCCGAGGCCCGTCGCGAGGAAGGGTGGGGGAGGCCGTCCGCCAGGCCGAGGAAGCAGCGAGCACGAGGGCGGGGCGAGGGACCGCCGATGGGAGCCAGGAGCCAATGCCGAGCAGCTCCCCGGTGCCAAACGAATTGGGGGGGGTCGGGGGAAGAGCTGGCAGACATAGCTAAGGGCAGGGAGGATGCAGAAATTATAGAGCCTGCTGCTGGATTCGACGGGGGAGCGAGAGAGGGCTGTCTCGTTCGTGCGGGAGCGCCATTTCTGCGATGGGGCGGCCCATTGTTGTTCGAGCGATGCGCCAGGGCCGAATTCTATGCCGAGGAATGTCGCGTGACCACGCACGTGAAACTCTGACCATTGTGGGGCAAGAAAGGCAATCGAACGCTGGAATTTCGCTTCCGCAGATGGCGTGCGTGACTCAGCCAAGGGGACAACACAGCACTTTTCGGGCTGGAGGGACAGGTTCGCTAAGGCGCGGGCGGCGTCGAATGGGGGGGCGAGAACAGGGGGGAGCGAGATCGAAGGAAGGGCGAGCCCCACATCGTCCGCCGTCGCTCCACATTCTGGGAAGAGCCCTGGGGACCATCTAAATGGGCGAAGGCACATCGCGCGAGCCGATGGGCTAGCTATCTGGGCCTCCAGGTGGCGCAAGACGGGGTCCATGCACAGAGCCCAGATGGTGCCTGAGAGGGGGCGCCCTTGGGCGACCCCCGAGGAGGCCATGGAGAGCGGGAGCCTGGCGGAGCCGCATCGGGCGCGGGCGAGAGCCCGAGAGTACAGAGCAGAACTCACATTCAGAAAACCCGTCGGGGTGCGATGTCGCTCGAGCACACGGTGGAGAAACGCCTGGGAAAGGGAAGGGAAAGCAGCACGGAGGTCGAAGGAGACCAAGGCAGGAGAGAGGCCAGGGTGGTACCCCGCAGCTCGAGCGATCGCATCCTGGCGGACAATGTGGCCAATGAAGTTGCGGCCACGAATGAAACCTTGCTGCGCAGGGTGCGCGCGGCAGGCAGTCAGGCGTCCCAGCTGCGCGTCCGTCGACGCCGCCACCGCCTTCGCGTCTGCGTTCTTCAGGCTCAGCGGGCGGAGGCGGCCAGGCGCCCTGACCACGTCAAAGGAGTCGGGCGCCTCGGAGCCCTTGGGAACGAAGGCCATGTCCGCGTAGTTGAAGCCCAGCGGAGCGCCTCCGCCAGCGAAGAGGCGTAGCATCAGGGAGTGGAGGACATCGGAGAGCCGCTCGTCCACCAGCCTTGCCTTCGCCATCAAGCGGTCAGGGCCAGGTGCCGACGGCCTCGCGCGCCGAAGGGCGGCACGGAGCGCCTCGACGGACGGCGCGTGCATCGAGGGCGCCTCGAAGGAGGGGAGGTGCTGGTCCAGGTAGCGGTCGATCGCGCCCGCGTCGACAGGCTGGTCCGTGAAGTGGGGCTCCCAGTAGGTGCGCAGGGCGTCGAACACACAGACGGGGCCATGCTCGATGGACGCACCAGGGCCACTGCACTCCAGGCGAACTCCAGCGAGGACCAGGCGTCGACGAAAGGGCGCCCAGAGTATGGCCCTTCATTGCGCCGCCCGCTGGCGTTTCAGCAGCTGCCATTTGTCGGGCCCCTCAGCACCCGGCCTGAGGCGCGCCTCCTCGCGGAGCCGCGCGGCGGCCGCGGCGCGCTGGCTCTCATGCCAGGCCGCATGCAGCAAGCGGCAGTCCCTCTCGAAGTCCTCGGCGGCACCGAGGGGGACCACGTCGGCGGGGCTGACGGTCAAGTGCTTCTCGCCCAGTGCCGTCGAGCGCATCAGGCGACGCGCGAGGTGCGCATCTTGTCGCCAGACGGCTCGCGCAATGGCACGCATAGAGAGCCGTCTGCCATCCTCGGCGTCCTCGGTGTGATCGCCGATCGGGAGGGCCTGGATCTCGTTCCTGGTCAGGCGCGCCGCCTCGGTCATGATCTCCTTGACCAGGGCCCAGCGGGAGGCCACCTCCAGGGAGTCCAGGTCGGCGACGTCCAGCAGAGTCTTCACGTGCTTCGCGTATCGGGGGGAGCTGACTATGTTCGGCGGGATGGGCTGCTCGGCGGGCTCGGACTGCGATCGAGCCCAGACCTTCAGCTGGATGATGGCGTGGTCACTGAGGCCCCAGTCCGCCACCTTCGCAGCCTCCTGCCAGATCTCGAACGAGATCGCCGTGTTCAGAATGGAATGCGACTTCAGGGAGACGAAGGCGCGGTCGATGAATGAGCAGGTCTGGTGCTGCTTGGAATAGTGCGTGGGCAGCTCGCACGTGACCTCTGCTAGCGCTTGCTGGAAGAGCGCCATCCAGAAGCCTTGGCCTTGGTTGCCACGATGCCAGACGGAGCGGCTGTTACCCGCCCGCCGAGCCCGACCCCGCCCAGGGGCCGTCGACGAAGAGGAAGAGGAGCTGCTGCTGCCACCACGTCGAGCAGTGGCACTCGGCATCGGGGTCGGAGGGCTGCGGCCGGTGGTCAGTAGGCCGGCGGTGGTGGGCCTCTCGAGGGACAGCGGCTCCAAGTCGGCGATGTTGAAGTCGCCGATGGCAATGAAGATACGGTGGCGTTCGTCATCTTGCGCCCAGCGGACTCCATCCATCCAGCTGCGCTTGATGGAGGCGAAGGAGGCCAGCGGGACGTCGTGGTTGTGGATGTTGAGGGTGCGGACGTGCTCGTTGGCATTCGCGCTGGCGAGGGAGAGCTCAGCGACCCGTCCAGGCACCAGCGTCTTCAGCGTGGCCGAGGGGGGCAGGCGTGGGTCCAGGGAGCGCAGCTTGGCCTCAGAGAACCACGGTTCCAGGAAGGCCAGGCCACCCGTGCCAGGGCTCGCGCCCGCGGAGAAGAAGGTGCGGTAGTGGTACGGCAGCTGGTCGACCAGGGTCCTGAGCTTGATATCCGAGCCGTGTGTCTCCTGAACGACGATGAAATTGCGGAGCTTCATCAGCTGAGCGGGGCGCGCCAACTTGGCCTTGCGCTTGTGCGCGCGGTGGCACAGGAGGCCGTTGGCGTTCCAAGAAGCAATGCAAAGCCCCCTGCTGGCGAGCGAGTCGGAGCCTCGGGCAGGGGCAAGCACCCAAGGCAGCCAGCGAGGGCTAGGAGCACGACCAGCTGGACGTGTCCACCTCGGAGGCAGGAGCCGTGGCCTGGTTGAAGTGCTCGACAATGGCTCGGCGGTCGCCGTCGCTGATGAATTGCGCAGATCCTGGGTGCCAGTAGATCTTGGACGACTCGTGGAAGCCCTGGGGGGCGACCTCGATGATCGGCACGGCGTTGGCGCTGATGATGCCCTTGGGTCGGATGGCGGTCCAGTCCAGGTGCTTGTCGCCAGAGTGGCTCCAGTCCTGGGTGGGGATGTTGAGGAGGTTCTTGGTGTGCATCTCGCGACGAATCTGGCGAGGGGCTTTGTCAGCGCCCACGTGGAGGGTGGTGCGCCGTCCGTCTGGTGCCTCCACCGTGAAGGTGCGCCAGCTGCCACCAGGAAGCCGCAGGGCACGGGCCAGGGCCATGGCACGAGGGGCGCCAGTGCCACCGTCGCCCTTGACGTGGACGAAGAAGCGCTTGGAGGGTACTGCACCACCAACCACTTCAACGAACTCAGCGCGGATCTTCGAGGCGACGATCCAGTCCTCGAGGGCGGCGCGGACGGCGGCGCCCGTGACCAGGCTCTGGCAGTTGGCCGCGAAGAGGAGCGGGTCCGCCTCGCGGTCGTACTCGGCGAGCTTGGCGAGGTCATCCGCGCCGAGCTGGCGCCCGGCGAGAGCGAGGCTCGCGCGGATCTCATCCACTTGCTCCCGCAGCCTGGCGCTGTCGCGCTCCATCTCCTGTTGCCTGCGCTTGATCTGGTGTGCGTCGTTGGACTGCGCGGCCAGGCTCCGCGTGATCGGGTCGACGTAGCGGGCCATCTCCTGCACCAGGGCCGTCTGGGTGGCGGCCATCGACGACTTGCAGAGCTTGCCCATGTCGGAAACGGTGGAGTCCATGCGTTGCCGAACGAGTCGAAGGAGATACTGCTGGAAGTCGCTCCCAGCGCCGTCGTCGCCGAGGCCATTGGCGGGCAGAGCCAGGCCGTCGCCTCCGACGGGGGCAGCAGCAGCAGGGCCGCCAGGGGTGGCGGTGCCGCCGATGGGGGTGCCAGCGGTGCCTGCAGCGCTGGCCTGACTGGCGAAGGTGGGCATGGCTTCCACGGCGGCCACGCCCTGGCTGGTGAGGAGGGGCTGGCCTGCAGCAGCCCAGGGATCGCGGACTTGAAGGGCATCCGCCTGTGCGCCTCCGCCCAGCTGGGCAGCCCACTGCGGGGGCGCTGCCAGGCTGCTGGGCTCAGGCCTGGGGAGCTCGCGGCGGAGCTCCCGAGGGAGCTCTTCGCGTGGCGGCCGACGGCGAGCACTGCGTTCCTCTGGGGCAACGTCCGCGCCTCCGCTGGCGCCAGCGCAACGCGCGCGGCGGCGCGAGGCCTGCTCTCCACCGCTGCGGCTGTTCGACTCGCGTCAAGGGCCGCGGTCGCCAGAGCCAGAGCCGTCATAATCCATGCTATAGAAGAAAACTGTCGTGATTGGGAACGCGAAGTCGTGATGATATGGAGGTGGAGCGGGGCTCCAGAAGCTGCAGACTGCGGGTGCTCCAGCCAGGAGCTCGCAGAGGGGGGGGCCGTCCAGCGCCTGTGTCGCGGGCCGCGCTGACAGACCCCCGAATGGCTGACCTGTCCAGCGGACTCGACATATGGATTACTTGAGCCAAAATGGCCTGAGCCAAAATGGCTACGGAGGAGGAGGAGGTGGAGGAGATGGAGGGATGGAGGAGGAGGGATGGAGGATGGAGGAAGTTATGCTAGGACAGCCCCGAGGGGAGGAGACTCGCAAGTCTGAAACTGGGACAAGGCACCCATCAGACATGGATTTGTCAACCTGGAGGAAAGAGCTCCCAACGCTCTGACCAGGGCCGCGACAGAATGCCAAAACCACAACTATTCTTCCGCCTTGTGAGCCCATCTGGCTCTCACACGCTCCTGGAGCACCGCCAGCCGTCTCTCGCATGCGGGAACGGAGGGGGCACAAGAGTGGGCGGAGGGGGACAGACGTACGGGCTAGAGTTTCACATCGCGGCTTGGGCTGCCCTTGCAACGCTGACACCACAGCAGCCCTATCAATGCACTGTCTGGCACGCGTGCTATGGCCCAGACCCTTGGCGCATTTACTTAGCAAATCTTCTCGCGGTTGCGAGAGCGACGCTGGGCCCAGCAACCGCAACGAAAGTGCAAACCCAATAAACGGTTGACTTTAGCTCTGGGAGGCACCGGGCCTCAGGGGTGGACCTCGTGCGAGGCCGCACCAACGAGGAGCTGCCCCAAAGAACGGCGAACGACCTGACGAACGAACTCGGGAACCCCAGAGCATCCCATGGCCTCCTTCGAAGAACCCCCATGGTCAATGATCAAACAATGTTTGCACTGTGTTCCAAGCGGGTCTTGCTCCCACCCATGCCATCCAGGAGAGAACTTGACAGACTATGGCGCGCAAAGGATCGCTCTCTCTCTTAGTCCTGGACTGGAAAGCGGGAAGCACAGCAGCAGTAAGCTCGACATCGAGGGAGACTCTTGACGTCATCTTCCAGCCTGTTGGCCACCCTTGGGCCAACAGGCTCATGCAACCTAAGCGCCTCTTTGGCGTGGATGTCGGCGGCGCGATTACCCTTCGCTGGGCCACGCTCGACAGGCGGTAAATTATCGATCGCGCCCCCCCGTCGGTAGGCTTTGACATGCTGGCTGGACTCGACGTGACAATGTCATTATATAGCCCTGGCAACAGCTGAGACTCCTGCAAACACCTGGCTGGCACGAAGCTGGTCGTGTTCGGGCAGCAGGGCTTGGGCTACGACAGCCTTACATTCCGCATGGATACTGGTGCCGCGGTCAACTAGATGGCAGTCGACGGCTAAAGAGAACATCTCAGCCATAGCAAGAATCTGCGGAAAACCTCCAGGCACGGTGCCACGCACAACTGACAGCGTGGCTTCGGTCTGGGGGCCAAACAGAACTACGGCAAAAACAGTTCGCTGAAAACGCGACAAAACTGACATCAAGCTACTGCCGCCCACAGCTAGATGCAGTTTGGTGCTTGCACTGGCAAAGTTGGTGACTTCCTTGGGCTCGAGGTCGGGGAACAGCTCCCCCGTCGCCATTTGGCGCGTGAGCGCCCGGAGCTCCGAGCATGGGAGGGGTGCCCCCTGGCAGCACCGAAACCACACCGTTGCCAACGATCAAAGTCTCAGGGCCCCCTCGGGCCTCTTCAATGAAAGACGCAAGGACTTCAGAGCCAGAACAGAACGCGCCTGTGAAACGGCAGGGAGAGTACGACAGCAAAGGCGGTGGCGCACAGTTCCAGGGACTCCACATTCACAAAGTCCCGCCCAGGAGGTGCAGCACCCATTGGCGTGGACCATCTGCTCAATACATCGGCAATCACAGGCGACAGCTCGGACTAGATCCTTGTGAAACTTCGCGGACTGGGCCGGCTTGGCCCTCAAGCGGTTCCTGCCAACTTCCAGTTTAGCCCTCGCCCCAGCAGGTGACCCCCGCCCCTCCCCCCACGCCTTCGCGCTGACACCCTGGAAAGCGGCGCTAAACATCCCGGTTAACATGGCGGAAGAGCACTGCTTGAGCTGAATCGCACTTCCGTCCTGTTCATCCACGCAGTGGCTGAGGCAGGCCTCAACCTTGCGCGGGCAAGGCCAAGCGGCGCCCTGGAAATCGGGCCACGGGTCTGGGACAACGTGAGATCAGCTCCGTCGGCAAAAAACTTGGCCCCACATGCGCGCGAGACCTGGCGCGCTGGCCAGGGCGACCTCCGGAAAAGACACGGCTTGCCAGACCATTTCGCGCCGCTGAAGTGCAGGTGCCATGGCCTCGCGTACAGCTGGCTCACCGTGCAGGGCAAGCTTGGCACGGGGGCTGGCACCTAGCGTCGCCAGCGCCAGGTCGGACATGGCCCGGCAACGGATGGCGAGCAACTCCATGTCATCAACTCCGTTGCTCTGAACGCCATGCTGCGCAGCCATCTTGATGCCAGTTATGTAGATTCGCCCCAGTCGCTCATTAACGTTCCTCATGGACTTGAGCTTGGCCGCCTCGGCCAGGCGCTGCGAGGACTCGCGCAACCCAATGCGCTTCTCCCGAGCAGCACGCAAAATGAACACGGCGACGACCACAGGCAAAGTCCGCACCCAGGTAGGAGACGACCACTTTCGATTTGCCTTTGGAGATGCTAATATTGTCCGCCCTTGATGTCCTTGCTGTGAGTCGCTTGACATCATGGCGACCTTGTCGGTGGGGGTCGCTTCCAGCCTCTCCAATACCTCCTGAAACTGGTTGCCAGCCTGGACATCAACTCCGATAACAATACCACGGCCTGTGCCATTCACATGATTGGCCGTGCCATCGATGTAGCTCATGAAGTCCACCTGCGGATTTCGCTGAATGAAACCATCGCGCTCGGTGATTGCGAACGCGCGGACAGCCACATCAGCACGTGCACAACCGGCTGGTAGGCCATAGGTAGCAGAAAGAACACGGCCGCTGCGGCGACGCCCAAGACGGACGATGCGAGGGGCGCGCCACGCATCGTAAACCAGCTGGAGGACTGGCACAGGCACGCCATGCACCAGCAGCCGAACTCAAGACAGCGAGGGGCATGCCTTCGTGAAAATTTCCGCACTCCATCAGTAGCAGCAAGCTGCGCCTGCCCTCGCTAACCTCGGGCTCACTGCGAGCCGCCTGGGGCCAGGAAAGGTCGAGGGCACTTCTGCCTGCGCAAGCTCCCCTGCGCGGGCGCTGCAGACAGCGATGCAACTCATCGCGATCTCGACGTCGTATTCTCTGCCACTCGGTCGAGTCCTGGGTACAAGATAATGAGACGATATCCATGATCAGGTTTGCCAACATCGGCACCACTACGAAACGCAACTGACTCGGCAAGAGGCCAATGCGCTCGCATTCGTCAAAAAACGCCACCATGGTCTCCAAACCAGCGTCAGACACCAACCCCGAATGCCGAGGGTGAATGCGATCAATACTTGACGCCGTAGCACACGGAAAACGATCCACCTCACGCATGACATCACCGCTAACCCTGGGTAGCGCCGACCGATCTGGTGACCGAGCTTGGCTTGAATATTGACTGACATGCCACAGACCCTGATACTTGCTGACCCCCGCCTCGACGATATCATGAGGATGGGCCGACAGCCCGCCTTCCTTGCGAACGACAGCAGGGTGGGGGGCATCAGGGATTTCGGTTGTTCGGTGGAGGCCGCGGCTACCACCTGCCGCTGACTCGCACCAATCTTGCCACCACTGACGACCATCTTGAACTTCATCAAGCTCGGAGCAGCGCACGTCGCCAGCAATATCCGCACAGACATGCCCCAGGACACCTGCCGCAATATGGCAATCACTGTGGAGACGCGGGGCCGCGTTTGCCTCAGCGTAATCATCTCCCAGCATCGCCCGACCCCCATTCGGCCGATCTCGACTAAAGGTGCCCCCATCCTGGACGCGCCGCCCGGGGCCCGGGCCCCGGCCAGAGGAGGCGGCGCACTCGCGCCCCAGGCACTCCAGGGGGGCGGGAAGGTGTTCGGCCTGGGCGCGATGTTCGGACCACTAGTCTGAGGCACCCCAGTGGGTGATGACGGCGCTTCTGACGCATGAAACCAAGACAGCTTGTACTCGCCGCAATACCTGGGCCAATCAAGTCGATCACCATCGCCAGGTCGATGTTGAGCGCGATCCTGAACGCGACCAGGCGCGTCATTGCCCAATAGACAGCGGAACATATCTCGGACCACTGCTCCTGCGCGTCAACGTTGTGACTCAAGCTGCCGGCGCACCTCTGGCGCGGCTTCGGCGATCCTCGCGATGAACGCAAACCGCCGGTCTTCGCTCCGCCGCCATGCGCTCGCACACAGTTCTGCCGGCGCCGATTCCAGAGCGCGACCTGGGAACAATCTGGGCAACATCTCACTCAGCGGTTGGTCGTTGCCTCCGCGCGACATGGCACAGAGCAAATCAACGCGCCAGTCATTCCAATCACGCCAGTCTCGAGCCTGAACAATATGCCCATCAAAGAACAAAGCAGCCCAATCGCGAAGGTCCTGGCGCATGCCGCGGCAGTCGCGGACTGCCTGGCCCCGTCGAGGCACTGTCGGATGAGGGGGGGGGCCATGCCCTTTGGCGCGCCATCAACGCTGGTCATCGGCCTCGCATTGAGACACCAGAGCTCACGCCATCGCCGTTGATCTGCGAAACGCGAGTTGTGCCGGAGAACTCATCAACATCAAAAACCAGATCCTCTCACTTAACACTAAAGGAACCCAAGCCCACGGATCAACGCGCGCGGCAGCGCCACCCCCTGGGCACTCTGGGCGTTGACTTCTGCAAGATGCGTCGTGGATGGGGCTGGCATCAGTGCCCCAGCGCCTGCCGCGCGGACAGTTGCGTGGCCCGCTGCGACTCTGGCTTCCAGCGCGATCGCATCAAGTTTAACACAAAGGCCTTGGCCAAGGCACTTTGCCTTCGCGAAAACTTCCACCTCTGCCTCCAGGCGCGGTAGGGTCGCGCACCTGTGGTTGGGCCTCTTGGCGACGTTCTCGGCCGTCGGCAGCGCGCGCGCTCTCGGCCCAAGCACGAGACAATGAGCACCAATCAGAGCGAATCGGTTGACTATGACCAGCATGGGCAGCAGCTTCCGCCAGCGCGGTAGAATGTCTCCTAGCAGGCCTAGGGCGGACAAGGCCAGTGACCCTCTCGGCGCTGCACTTCTTGGCAACGGAATAGACCGGACACTGCTGCGCCAGGCCCTCCGTGGAAAGACCCCGCGCGATAAGACGGCGCGGCTTCTTCATGCGAGCCGCGTCAGCGCTGACTGGCCCGAGGGGACTCTTGGCCGCACCTTTCAATGCGAAACAATCACTGGCACAGTCCGTCTTCGGAGTGGCGCGCGCCTGCAGCGCAGTAGCGACGAGGGCCAACTTGGCCACGCGAGGAAGCCCCGAGCACTCGACGTGTCCAGGGGTCGCATTCCAGTCGCCAGCAAGAGCAACAGGGCTGGGAATAGCAAGCGTACGCGCGCCCATTTGAAACAAAATGCGCGCGCTCCTGCCACGGAACATCTGGTTCACAACCACGTGGAAAACAGCAGCTTGCAACTGTGGCCATCAAGGCAGGCGAACCATTGCATGGCGTGCGCCATCTTGGCTCTCGCAGTGACTCGAGCTGGGGCGCTGCGAGCGCATCGGCACCGCGCTCCGGGTAAGTTCTTGTCGGCTCCGCGCGAGCACTCCCGCGTCGGTTACCTCGGTTCCGTGAGCACATCAGGGAGATGGGCCATGGGGCTCGCGAGCCCTCCGCTCCAGGTGCGGACTCCGCCAGGAGCTACTGAACCCGCGCTGGGAACAGGAAGGCCCCTGAAAAGATTGGAAAGCTGGATCGGGAAACAAAGCTACCCAACTTTGGCACGAGGGCGCGGGAACCCTGAGGCGCAGACATCTTGAGCCAAAATTGCCACGGAGGAGGATGAAGGAGGATGAGGGGGAGGAGGAAGTGAGGAAGCATGAATGGATGGATTGAAAATGGAGGATGGATCGTTGACTCGGAATACATTCACTAACAAAGGAGGAGCGGGATGAGAAGGATAGAATATGGAGGCGGGAGGAGAAGGAGGTACGATATTCGAGGACCGAGGTCCTTGGAAATCCCACCAAACCTTGTGGGTGGGTGACGCATAACGAATGTGTGTCCCGCCTCTTCCAAGCCCCCTCCCTCTCCTATGGGGGGTATATTTGCTGCTAGTTCACAAGCGCCCCCCCCCCCCCCCCACGCCCGACCGGCGACGCACCGGGGGCAATGCCAGACCCCCCAGCATCCCTAGCAACAACAAGACAAACCAAACTTTATGGCAAAACTTGGATCATGCGCCCCGCGATCACCACTGCGCGCTGTTTCCTGACAGGGACGAGCGGGGGGGGGCAGATTGCCCCACGTGTGCATCCTTGTCAGAACCCAATGCGAAGCGCACGTTGCGGCAATGCATCACACCATGCGCGGGTGCCCCGCGATCATTTTGCATAATAGTTTGACACGGATGGTGGGGGTGCCCTGGCACGCGCGGCGCATCTCGCGGGCGTAGCGCGCCTGGCTGGCGTCTGCATTGGTTCGCGATGGTTGTCGATGGCAGCCCCTGCCCATGCTGATGCCGCGGTGCTTCTATATGTTGGGAGGGCGGGCGGGAGTGAGCGAGACGGCTTGCGGCTTCTGGGCAGGTAACTTGATCACTGCCCCATGTTAGTTTGAGACCCCTCCCACACCCGACTGGCGACACACCAATCTTTCCTCTGAGAATCGGGGTAAGATGTCAAAGGAACTATGGTCTCGTGAACAGCATGCTCAGTGAGAGAAGGTTTGGGACGAGGCATGGTTGAGACAATGGATAATCCGTATAGCAAATGATAACAAGCACGGGAAGGGAGGAGGCCGGCCGGCCGACGCCCGGACGCGGGCACGCGGCAGCACGCTCCTTTTCAGGCTTGATACCAAACAGCTGTAATTGCATCAATGTCAATGTCAAGCAAGGCAGGCGGCAGGAGAGGCAACTAGAAGATGCGGCGGGAAGGAGCATATTTACTCCCCCCGCGGCGGGGCCCGTAAGCCCGTCAGCCTACATCCACCAGCCTCTGTACATATATATATATATATATATATATATATATACAACCTGGAGGAGCCCAAAAACTCCAGGCCCGCTGGGGACGATGGGCTGAAGGTCGCCGACGCACCCCGCCTCCGCTTTAAGCCAGGCCTCGCTTGTCGCAACGACTAGGTCGCACGACTCCTCCTTGCTCACTTCTTCTGCCAGTAGGCCTGCGAACGCGTTGGCGGCGCTGGAGGCCTCGGAGTCGAAGACGAGGCACCTCCTTTCTGCCAAGCTGGCGGGTGAGGCTCCGAAGGCTTGCCTCCTTTGCCAGGGCCAGCGTATGGAGCTGGCCTCACATGTGTTTGGACTTGTCCTTGTTCTTGCTGTATCCCTTGCCCTGGTCTCTCGGGAACCAGTGGTTGTAGTCATAGTGGGACAAGAATTGCCATTCACGTTCTTTGCGTGCATGCCAATGCACCTGGTCACGGTGCACCCAGAAACCGACCACCTCGCCGTACTCAGAGGTCTTCGGGTGGTGCCGCATGGGGTCCCAGGCGCCATCGCCATAGCCGGCAGCCATGGCTCCGCCGCGCACGCGCGCGGTCATTGGCGGATCCCACGCGTTACTGTCTGGGGAACGCCTCGATAGTTCGCCACCCGCCGATGCGGTTTGACCGCCGGCGGAGTGGGGGGACTCTGTGGCCTCATCACCGACCCGAACGTCTGGGACGTTGGGCGGTCGAGGCGGGAAAGGCGGAGCCGGGCGGCCAGCTAGGCTTGGCCCTGCTGGCGACGCGGAAGCCACCTCCTGATCGGCTGGGCCGTCGGAAGGTTCGTCTGCGGCTCTCTCCTCGCGAAGTCGCGTCTCTTGCTGTAACTTTGCGTACCTCGCGATGCCCATCGCGGCAGTCGTCACGTAGTGACCGAAGTGCCCGCTGGCAGTGCGAAGGGGGCCTTGGTCACAGGTCTTGTTCGGGATTGGGCTCCAAGACTGGGTGCAGGAAAACGACGGCGTCTTGCAATGCTCCGCCATGGCGACGGAGCTCGGCACGACGCTCAGTGCAAAGGTCGCGGGACCATGCTTCAACGAGGTCATCTGTATTGACAGCCGAACGGATACGGCTGTCCAGCGCATATGCATAGAGGCAGCGCTGTTCGATATTGACTCCGTCGGCGGGCTCTTGAGAGTAGATGTCAGGCGTGGGATAGGCGATGTGATATCCTTCGTCGAGAAAACAATTGATGATCTCGCGAACAATCACAAAGACACGCATGACTCGAATATCGAGGTTGAGCTGTTCGACGGGAGTCCGCCAGCTCTGCTCAAGGCCCTCTTTCACCGCTGTAGGAACCGCATGTTCTTGCTCTCCCGTCAGGCGCGACAGGCGATGCCTGTCGGCCGTTCCTGTTCCCGGGTTATGGCACATGTGCTCCAGACCATACTGAGATGCGACGCTGATGGCTTCCTGCTGCGACGTTGCGACGCGCAGGGTGCCGTCCTCGCGCCGAGGGGTCGTCTGTCCGTCGGACGGGTCTAGGGTGATTTCCCCGTTCACCCACCGCTGGGCGTGGCACCCGCGGACAGCAGCGAAGTCAAGGGGAATCGGAGCAAGTTTCGCGTCGCCCGTCGACTCGGCTTGGCCGGCGACAGGAGTAACAGCGCTGAGAGGGTGCGCGGCGCAAATCTTGTTGCGCCGGGACACTGACTTGGACGAGCGAGCAGGGCGAGAAGTGAGCTGCTGCGCCCAAACAACAGGCGGGCGTCCACGATGGCTGGGCCATGTGGCGTCTGCTCCATCACCCTGATCGTCAGGCACCCAGGGCGCAACTCCAGAAAGTGCATTGTACACTGTCTGGAGAGTCGGTACGAAGGTGCCTGCTCTTTGCTGGGCATTTTCCCAGTGTGCCCATCCTCCAGTAGGGCTTGTGCTCGTCTCGTCTTCGTCTGGCCAGTCGAACGCAGCCAGAGGAGGGCATGAAAATGGGCGCGCGTACTGATCGATATCTGTGGCCCATATGAGGGGCCACCACTCTGCGATCTTTGGCTCGTTGGCCTGTGCTCTCTGCGCCAGGAACTCCAGCCACTTTATGAACCTCCTCTTGAGAGGTTCAGTGTACTGGAAGAAAGGTCCATGGCGCGCCGGCGGCTGGGCCGCGGCGCTGTCAGGGACCCAGGCAGGGACACTAGCGGGGCGGCTGTTGCCAAAGGTTTGACCTGCCGCAGCCATAACGGTGTATCCACCATGCGCCCACTTACGCTCCATTTTGAAATTGGCATCAATGTTTGCCATAACATCAGCTGACGCTTTGCCCTGTCGCTTTCGTCTCTCAAGAATGTACTGGTCTTGGCGGTAGGGCAAATTATCATAATCATGAACAATCAGCTCAAAACCGTTATTCCACAGTGTGTTCTCAATGGTATGCGACTGGAATGACTGGAGCATATAGTTGTGCGCAACCATGTACTTGTACTTCACTGCGTTGTTGCATAAGGGGCAGCGGCCGAAGCCAGTGCGGACCCAATGCAGTTGAGGGCAGAGGAACCGACCGTCATCCATCCAGGGGACGGACCGAAGGAACTCAGCAGCCCTATCAGGCCATTCGCGGAAATCTGGCCGAAGTGCAACCGTCTCGTCGGTATGAATCCAAGCTAGCATGGAATGGGCGTCGAACTCCACCTCGTACGAGGTCCACTCTTGGTTAAAGATGAGGACCCAAGTGGTCAATTGTTCGTTCGACCTCGACCAATCAAATACCTTTGCAAGCTGGACAACTTTGTCGATGTCGGTGAATCTAGGCACCTGGCGAGACACCAATGTTCCGTCGCGGCAAACCCGGTACGAGAAACGGGTGAGGACACGGCCATTGAAAACAAACGCGAGTGGCCAGTTCTCTCTGTGCGTTGGGAGCTGGTCCCACAGACGGACTGTGTCCGCTGTAGGCCACGACCCAATCGCAGCAGGCTGATTCGCCTCAGGGGCTTGGCCCATTTGGCGGAACTCCTTGGGAGGAGCGCATTCACCGTCCCTACGCTGGCTTAGCCAGGAGGGAAAATGTTCCCGAAACTGCATGATCGGGTTCCGCTTGGTCGGAAGAAGGCGCAGCAGGCCATAGTCCGACTCGAAACAAAATCCCGACCTGCTCTTGGGGTATTGGATGTCCCCGAGCATCAATGCCTTCAACGCGTCCATGTCCGCAACGTGGAGAAGGGGGCCATGGCACCTGGCTAGGCCAGGGCCATAGGGCGCATACATTCTCTCAATGGAAGCGACGAGCGTGGAATGGCCCTGGCACGCTCTGTAGAAAACGGGAATGGGGCACGCGGACCGACCACCCGTCGTGTCAGGCCAGCCCTTAAAATCCCTCCAGTGTCGCAAGAGCGTCGTGTCGCCAAGGCAAGCAATGGCGTCGGCATGGATGCCCAAAACTTCCACGGTCCCTGGCTGCAAAGCGGCTAGGCCTTGTACAGCAAGGGCCACAGTTTGGAATTTGTATCAGTCTTCTTGCATCTTGTCGATTAGGTCTCCGAAATAGACCCAACCTTCCGAGGACCTCGCATAATCGGGACAATGTCTCGCGAGATACGCAGCAAGCTTCCCAATGCGCTCGGCTGTCTCGTCCGCCCGATAGCTGCGGCGCCGCCAGAACCCCGTGCCGCCCAGGGCGGCCGGGTTGTCGGCGTCAGAGACGCCTGCGGCTAGCGGGGCTAGGGCCTTGTAGGCCCGAGACTCAAGTCCTTCGGGGGTGTCGTCAGAATGAGAGGCTGCACGAAGGTACCTGCTCGTCAGTTCAAATTGCATGGGCTCGAGGTTGTCTGTTCCTAGCAATGCAAATATAGGATCCTCGACGAGCTCTGCTATGTGTTTGACCGTGTCGAAAGCACGCTCACGAAGGGCCTCGATCTTGGGAGGTCAAGGGCCAGTGGCATGGGCCCCCCGAGTTCGCCGCTTCAACCGAGCCGGCGTATTCTGTATAATTTGGGCCCGTTCGTTGTTTGAAAGGTAGAGGGTCTTACCCTTGAAGGTGTCGGCGTGGCCGACGACGACCTCGTCTCCGCCTTGGCGGGGCGGGCCATCTGCCGCGTGAGGTTGCCGCACATCGGGAGAGGGCGGCAGGGTCTGTCGACAAAAGAAAGTTGTTGCTGTAGGGCCGAGCCGACAATCGTCATCATCTGGGTAAACTGTCGCAGGGTCGTTCTGATATGGATAACCAGTGAGGTCGGCGATGGATGGGCTGGTCTCAGGAGGCTCCGGCATGTCTGGGACACTCGGAGCTTCGACTGCCGAAGCGGGCTCCGCAACGTCTTGGCCGCTCGGAGCGGCGACTGCTGGGGCCTCTTCCTCAGCGGACTCGGCCTCGGCATCGGGAGAGCTTTCGGGCTCCTTGGTAGGGGGCGCAGCCGCATACCTCGCCTCGAGCTCAGATTGCGCCGTGGGGACGGCCTCCATGTCAACCTCCATTGGTTCGCTTTTCTATTACTGCGTCGCCCGCGCTGGCTGGGCCAGCCGGGCCTTCAGGTTGGGTAGGATCGCGCACTGCCTCCTCTGCCTTGGCTGGGCCAGGCGGAGCAGCGGCGGCAGGCTGTGCGTCAGGCACCGCATTATCCACAACGGCTGGGCCCTGCGGACCAGCAGGTGGGGGAGCGGGAGCTGCAAGCGTCGGAGCTGCTTGTGCGGCCTGGGCCGCTTCCTGAGCTTCTGTGTTCTCAACCTTATCAAAGTCGGGAAGTTCCTCTGCCGCGGCTGGGCCGGGCAGGGGCACTGGCACTTCCTCTGTCACGGCTGGGCCGGGCAGAGATGTAGGCACTTCCTCTGCCACGGCTGGGCCGGGCAGGGGCGCTTGAACAGCCTCTGCCGCGGCTGGGCCGGGCAGAGGTGTTGGCGGCATAGGTACCGTAGGCCCACCTGTGGGCGCGCCGCTCCATCTACGAGGCCGTGAACTCTAGTTCGGGGCTGATACTTCAGGAGTGGGGCTGAACCCAGGTACCCTACCACGGATAGCTTCCACGACGGCGGCTGCATATTTCTTCCACGGGGCAGAGTAGCCGCCTAGTTCATGCCGGTTCCTTTTCTTAGCAAGCATGTACCTAGATTGTGCGGTAGAGATGATGTCAACCTCCATGTCATCTAAATCGTCTTGGTCAACCGCGGTCGGTTGTGCATTGGAGGTGGCACGCCACCACCCATTGAACCAGTCACGTTCTCGCTTGAGGGCCTTGCGGGCACGATTGTCCCCGTCACCAAAGTGGGCATGCGAAACCTCGCGAATGGACTGGATAATGCGAGCTGCGGCGTCGCCCCCCTCCGGTGCCTGAGACTCCTCCGATGAAAGACCCTCGGCCGAGTGAGGCGAGGGAGGGGCCACTGGAGCGGCCAAACCCGCGGTGCCTCCGAGGCGGTTAGAGCCCTCATCCTCGGCGACCTCAGCCTTCACCTTAGCGACCTCAGCCTTTGCCGCAGCGGCCTCAGCCTTCGCCGATGGACCTGTCCCGACACCGCCTTGGGCGGGCGGGGGTGTCCTAGGTGCAGGCTTAGGCGGTGGCTGCGGAGGCGCACGAGTGGGCGCGGCGTTGGCCTTCTGTAGCCGGAAGTCGGTGCATGCTGGGGGTCGAACGGCATGTTGCGGAGGCACGGGCGGGGCCGAAGGGCGAGCTGGGACCTGGGCACCCTGGGGTGTGGGCCAGGCCCGTGGCTGTTCCGCCTTCGGTACGGCGCCCGCCGGCTTGGCCGGTGGCTGCTCCGCTTTCGGCGCGGCGCTCGCCGGCTTGGCTGGTGGCTGCTCCGCTTTTGGCGCGGCGCTCGCCGGCTTGGCCGGTGGCTGCTCCGCTTTTTGGCGCGGCGCTCGCCGGCTTGGCCGGTGTCTGCTCCGCTTTTGGCATGGCGCTCGCCGGCTTGGCCGGTGGCTGTTCCGTCTTTGGCACGACGCTCGCCGGCTTGGCCGGTGGCTTTTTCAGCCTGTGGCGCGGCCGAGGCCGCAGGCAGAGCGGGGAAATCTTCAGGCGCAAAGGAGACAGAGGCGCCGGACGGCTTGGCCGCCTGCGCCAGGGCATCAGCTTCGGCCTTGGTGACCAATGCCTTGTCTTTGGCCTTCGCTCTGTTGGCATGAGTGATCGCGACGGACGTTTCCGAGGCTTCAGCTTTGTGCAACGGGTTGATCCTGGTCATAACTACACCCTTGCTGTCAAGCCACGGCCACATGTCGTCGAACTCTGTGCGGTATGCACGATATGGGCCACGCTCCTGTTGCCACTTGATCGGCCCCAGGTCCGGTACCCATTTTCTCTGCGCCTCGCGGACTTGGTCCGTGGCGACTGTCCTCGCTGCGTCGCGATAGCGTTCAACCCCGAAGTCTTGCTCCAGGGCATAGTTTTCTTTTCTGGCGACGTGATGCAGGAGGGACAAGCCTTCCAGGACATGAAGAGCCGCGGGCGTCCAATGGTACAAACGGAGTTCGCTTAACACGATCTGGGTCGCGTCAAGCGTGCAATGTTGCGTAGGCTTGCCCTTGGTCGATTTGGGCTTCGCATGGAAAATAATCTCCGCTGTTACCCAGATGCCGTCTCCAAGCGTTTCCTCGGCGACGGCGTAAGTTGCATGTGTTGCGGGGTCGCCGTCAACTGAAGGGAAAGAATATACGCCCACTTGTCCACCTTTAACGCTTCCGCCGTAGCGGGGATCTGATGGAATCAGCCGGTGGCCCTCCAATATCGAGTGGAGGGCATTCTCGGTCGCACCGTGGGACTGCTTACTCCACCCTGAGTCCTCATCTTGGACTTCATTTAGCTTTTCTGTCGTGACGAAGAAGGGCAAAGTGAGCTGCGTGCAGTGGGCGTTCCCTGCCTTGCGGGTCTTAGTTGACAGCTTCGCCCAATTCAGGCGATCGGCAACTGTGGCCTCGGGGTCTTCGCGAGCGCGGTCAGCCTTGTTGACGAAGAACCGTGCCCAATCAGGAACCATATAAGAAGGCTCGAGAAGAGGGGTCTTAGTGGACGTCTGCAGCATCTGGTGACCCAACCAAGCTTCAGCCTTGGCGTGCTTTTGGAGGGTCCTAAATGCAGCACCGCGGTCCGGTTCTCTCCCGGCCAACAAAGCTTCAACTCGGTCTTCGAACTTTTCCCCTGGCCAGCAGTTCGCTGTGCTCATCGGCCTGTTAAGATTGCCGCTGCGCGCGGTGAGCGGCGTGAGAAAATCGAACTGCTGTTGCTCTTTGGTTACGGGGTTAAGATAGGCAAAATTCACGGTGGTCTGGTTCAACAGGTGTACAGGCCAATCAAACTCCCAATCCGTGTCCTTGTCGTGATTGCCGCCGGCTTTGAGACGCCTGGGGAAACCTTTGCCCCCGAGCTTTCCTGATCCGTGTGCAGGGCATGTCTGGCGGATGCTCTGCTCCGCCTTTTCGCCGGGCGTCTTGGCATCCTCAATGCAAGTCACGGGGGCAAGTGCAGGTGCGCGGAGCGGCTGGGCCGCCCGCTCGTTACCCGAAGCGGCTTGGCCGCTGGGTTGGACAGTAGGCACTCGCTGAGCCAGCTCTTCTATCACGGCACGCATGTGTTGATCATTCACAAAGCCCTCCGACGACGATCGGGGGTGTCCCCCTTTCGGGGGCGCGCCTGGGCAAAAGGGGAGACGCCGCGGCAGGAAAAAGCGCAATACCTGCCATGCAGTAAGCCCCTCGTGATCTTCTCCTCGTCTGAGAAAATTAACGAAGTTGTCTGAAAGCTTGGACTGTATGGCACCTTCCCCTGACCCGTCTTGGACGGCAGGGAACCTCGAGGGGTCGAGAGGTAGCCGAAAAGAACGAGTGTTGAACACGGACTGAGGCACGTTAGCATCAGTGGGGCTCCAATCGTGCCAGTACTTGACTAGCTCTCCGAAGGTGGCCTCCGCTGCTGTGTGCCCGTCCTCTCGCTTGTTCGGCGAGGGCTTACCCCCCGCCGCGGCTGGGCCGCCGGAGGGTTGGCAAAAGAACAGAGCGGCGAGCTTCGCGGCCTTCAGCATATGTTCCGTAAACATTTCGGCCGCCGGGCAACTCACCATTTGACTGCCTTTTTCGATCATGTAACATTGTGAGCTGACAGGAAATGGTGCGAGTCGCCGTTGGGATGATGCATCTGGCGGTAAAGGCACGCACCGTCAAGAATCATGATGCGTGGCTCCACCACCGCGGCCTTGTAGTCCTCAATCCGACGGTTCCTCAGAGCTCGGACAAGAGTGGCCACATCGTCCCATAGTGGGTCAACTTTGAAGCTGCCCTCTGGGGTCTGCCAGCACCTGTGATCTCCGCCAATGTACAAGATCTCGATCGTGCCATCGTGCGAGCGCTTTACTGCGTCGTCTATGATGCGGTCGGCGGTCTCGAGCATAGGACGGAGGGCTCCAGCGAGCATCGTTGGGTTCTCGGGCCGAGCGGGCGCACCGGACTTACCCTCCACACGAATGCCAAGTAAATTGTATGTTCCAGGATCGGCAATGTCGTTGAAGGACCAAAAGACGAAATGTATTTGTGTATGGACGCCCTTTTTGTAATGTGCATGCCCTGAGTCAGACCAGCTATGTGTCTTGGAGGCCTCCCGGAGGTCCGGGCCTCGGCAACCTCCCTTGACGTTAGCGGACATGCCATGAATGTGGTCACCCAAGAAATGCGGAATACAGAACCCAGGCGTGACATTCTTGCCGGCCGCCGTTTTGAACGAGACCGTTGAGTCGGATACAAGATGAGCAGTACAGGTCCAGAGCGTGTATTTCTTCGAAGCTTTCATCTTGCACAAAAGTGGAAAAAAGCTCGTGGGGGCCTGTCCAGTCTTCGCCATTGCCGCAATGTCCGCGCCAACAAATGGCACCCAGGTATGCCCATTCTGGCGGGCAACCTGAGTTATGGCCTGGCAGTTGTCCTGGAATGACAAGTTGTTTGTCCAGGCCTTCAAGCGAGGATCAGTCACGTCAACATAAAGTTGAAGGAACTCAGTCACGCGCGCGCCCCACTCGGACGAGGGCGCGTTGACGTTTTCGGCGTAATTACCCTTGATCCAGTGGTAATCGAGAACATTCCAGGCACCACGCCCAACGTAGGGCGGGTCCTGGTCGTCATCATCGACTTCCATGGGTACTGGGTCAAGAGGCCCGCCTCCGCCGTCGCCCCCAGGGGGGCCGCCAGAGGGCGGGGGATCTCCAGCAGGAGGGCCACCTGAGCCAGGCGGAGCTCCTCCACCATCGGCTGGGCCGGGGAAGGAGCCATCGCCGGCCCCGCCTTCGGCTTGGCCGGGCGGGGCAGCTGCGCCTGAGGTCGACCCTGCGGGTTGCCCGCCGGCCGCCCGGCGCCCAACTCCTCGAATATCCGGAGGCTTAGGTGGCAGCGGGTGAAGCGGTGGAGGCGCCGTCGCGGCGTTCGCTCGCTTGCTGGCCGGGCCGACTGGGTCGGCCGGTCGCTGCTCGCGTAATCGCCGCCCCTGCGGCGCCTTCCTGCAACGCGGCAGATGCTTCTCTAAGCTCTGGGCCTCTCCTTTGAGGCCGCAGCCATATGGGCAGGACACAATGCGGGGCAAGTCGATGACTGGGTCATCGCTTTCCTCCTCACGAGGCTCCTCAGGAGGCGCCTCGGGTTCAGGCTCTAGGGGAGCTTTAGGCCGCGGCGGCTTCTCGCTCGCAACGACTGGGTCGCGCGAGCGAGCCGTTTCGGCTGCGGCGTCTGCTGCGATGCATTGTTCTCCGCTCTCGCCTGCACTCGATCCAAGCCCTAAGCGTTCGAGCCATGCTTGAAAATCAGGAGGGCGCGTGCATCGAGTGAGAGCCATGCGCCAGGCCCTGGCCTGGTCGGGGAATGATTGAAAGTGTTTGGCTCTGGCTGACTCGGTGAAGGCCTCCTCAACCACGTGAACTGGCTTGCTGAGGTGGCCCTTGACAACAGGCAGGGCAAACATGGTACCCCACCCGTCCCCTACGGCTTGGCCGCGGGGCGGAGAGCGCATCGATGGGCCCCGAATGTTCATCCAAACAACAGGAGAATGATCAGTCACTCTGTCTACCACTGGGACGCAGACGAAGTCGCCGTAGCCCGTGATGCACCGCTTGGCTGGGCCAACGGTGGGGCCGACAACTTCGCCTCTCTTGAGCTCACGGACAAAACGGCCCTTCTGCCCTGGCTCTGCGGTGTACAACTTGCAGACCATTTTCGTGGCGTCGTCGGGGTACGATTGAAAATGAATACCCTCGGGAATCTGAGAACCCTCAGGGGGAACGCAGTCGAAGCGGCGCGAGGCCATTCTATCGAACATCGTCCAATGTACGACCCACGGGTCCTGCGAGACACTGGGAAACAAACGGTCGTAGATCGTCTGTGAGTTGGCGGTCAGGTCAGCCTTTAACGCGGTAACGACTTGGTCGTCCCGCGAATGCCTGACGTCATGCCGCTCCCTTGTGTAGCGCCAGCTCCATCCCTTGGGCGGTCTTCGCAGAGCGCCCACACCGTCGCCAGGCTGGGCACTCCAACAGCGAAAGATGAGCGGTTCTCCATGGAAAATGCGCTTCCCGCGCGAGCAGCTAATGGACTTTTCGTCACGCACTTCTTTTGCCTGCCCAGTCAGCGTATTAGCTCGCCCCCCCTCTCCTGGCTGGGCCGGTGAGGACGCGGCGGCTTTTTAACGGGCTTATAACTATTGAAGGCGCTACGTGGGGCAACTGAGTGGGCACAGCTGCGATCATGGCCGCAGAGATCCTGGCTGGACGAACTGCGCCAACACTTCTGGCAGCGATACCCGACCCACTCGGGGTCGTGCTGCGACGGGGTCCGATCGAGGTTCGTCCACCAAGGGCCTTCCATGAAACGGCAACCTGGAGACTGACACAACCGTGCATCGGCCCACGCACCCTTGCCGGGCCTAGCGTCCCTGTTTTGCTTCGCGGCATCTGCTACGTTGCAAATCAGAAGCCAAAGCTGGACACGACCTGCAACGTCTCGCGCTTGGCGCTTGACTGAGAGGGGGTCGTCTATCCTGCCCTGCATTGTCAGCCTAACAGGGTCTTTGTCTGCGGACGCGGCTTTCTTTTGGGCTGCAACTTCCGCTGGGTGAAACTCGACGCCTCCCTCCATTTCGACGTCTTCCTCCATCAAGATCGCCGGGGCTGACGGGGGCGGGTAACCTCCCGACCGGCTGGGCCGACGGGGCAGCGTCCCCAATCGGCTGGGCCGATGGGGTCGCCTTTCGGTCCACGGTGAGAGGGGCCAGTCCTTTCTGTCCGGCTAGGGGCTAGGGACTCACCACCATCGGATAGGTCCGTGGCGGGGTCATACATGATATCATCCGAGCATACCGAGGTCATGAAGTCCCCTGGCGGCTGGGCCGCTGGGATATCCAGCGGTTGGCGCGCGGGGTCTGCCAATGACCAATCGATCGCGGGGAGGCCGCGGCAGGCAAGGCCCGCGCAGCCGCAGCGAGGCGGCGGCGCGATCCGATGGGAGGCCCGCCGACGGTCGGCCCGCGCAAGCTCTGGAGATAAAACGGCAGCGGCACAGATGGAAATGGAAGAGGAGGCAGGATGATGTCGGGATGACAACGAGCGTTCGGCAGCACGTGCTATGACAACATGTACTTGCTGGGCAAATGCGTCGGTGTAATATTCTTCTGACTTGCAATCCTCACCACGTGCCTCAACATGATCATGCGTGCCGTCACATCTGCGCTCGAGTCCCTCAACTACATCGTGCGACGTGGATGCGATCGTCCAGGGCTTTTTCATGAAGTTGCCCTTTCTGTCCCTCAAACCGTGCGCACACCCGTGCAAAGCCGTTTTGACAAAGCCTAGCTCTTTCATGAAATCCTTCACCTGAGGGGCCCTCCAATAATTACACTGGGTAGGCCACTCAAGACAAACAGTGCCCCCCCCTTTGTGCACAGCACGGGCAATCTCACGGGAGTTCCAAAGCAAATATCTGAAGTCGGTCCTAGTCCCTCGAAGCCTACGCAACGCTCTATGGCTTCCAGCGCGGAAATAATGGGCTTCATTCACATATTGCCAGGGGGGGCCACCCGTACAGGGCATGGAGCCCCATAGAGCTATATGTTTTCCTTTGAACTTCTTGATGTCATCCAAAGCAAGTTTTCTCCCTTTGTCGGTTCTCATGTCCTCCTTCTCCGTGTATCGTATCACCTTGCAAGAATTATCAATGACATTCCTGGGGTTACCAATCCTGCTTTCACGGCCACAACAATATTCTAGTAGGAGTCGATCCCCGCTTCACTTGGTGGCAGGGGCGCAGTCGCCCCGGATCCAGAACTCGGTCCAGCCGGTCCATCTACTGGGATGATAGTCGCCATCGCTGGAATCGCCGTTCGAATTCTGCTCAAAGGGATGATGATACGTTCCGTCTTCATCACGCCAGCAGCCCGTACGGTCTATGTTTAAACCATGACGGATGTTGATCGAATAGGTACGACGATGATCGGCTAATCTGTCTGGGTCAACTGGGCAATCTGTGTTCACGGGCGTAAGCGTGACAAGTCTGGGAGTGAAGTGCCAACGTCTTAATCTCTTTCCGTGCTGAGTCCAGTGATCCTTCTCGTTTTGAAAGTTAGCGGCAGCAGCAGGGGGAAGGTGAGGAATAAGAAGGTTGTAACCAAGCGCGTCTTCTTCTTGCTCGGCTAGAGCCCGCCTGGCTTGCGCTTGCAAGTCACATTCCATTTGTGACAGATCCGATGCGTCATATTCGTTTTCACTCTCGGTCAAGTCAAACATTGCTCTCATTTCAATGTCCTCCTTTGTCCTATGTTTGTCGGAGCTTCTCCTGGAACCTTCTCTATTCTTCACAGGAGGGGTTGTGCCCGCTACCACGGCTTGGCCGGGCGCGTTTGCCACCGCGGCTTGGCCGGGGGCAGCAGCAGTGGCAGCCGGGCGCTCGGCGCCACTTGGCGCCGCTGGGATATTAATCGGCTTTGGGGAACGCACAGCGGGCTTGCCCGAATTGAAGCGCTTCTTTTTCTCATTCATATTTTTACTGGGCACAACAGCTCCGCAAGGCCGAACTAGGGCCTAAGCGGGGCTTGAGAATCCCCCCGGGTTTCAGGGGAAGGCCGTCAGAAAACATCGAATCTAAATGGTCTAGGTACCGCTTGGCGGTCCAGAACTTGGGGGTCACGACGTTGACAAGATGTAATACTTTGACCCAGGCCAATGGGTCTGTGAATCGCTTCGGTCCAATGTCGGCAGCCTCGCTCTGTGCCCGCTCGTACTGGAGTCCCACTATGCCCCGGGAAAACTGTTCGGAAACTGCGGCAGCGTCGATGCGATGTGTTCGAGGAAAGTGCATGAGCTTCATGGACCCCCCTGCTCTGATGACCTTGCAAACTGCCTGGTTATCTTCTAAGAAAGGGAACGTATTTTCCGTCCAAGCAGTATTTCCCAGAGCGGAAGAGCCGCAAGTAGGTCTTTTCGCAGGGCAAGGTCAGCAGCTACAATTTCAGCTTCAAAGGTGCTGTGGGAAACGCACGTCTGTCGCTGAGACCCCATGGATTGACCTGTTCTAATGTAAGGGCCCCGAATCGCTTGATAACTGGCACTTGTGCTCCTGCGTGTACGGATGTCACTGGCCAGATCCGCATCGGAGTATTGCTTCAACGAAACATCCTCCATACTATCCCCCACCCACGAGGACATGCGGTAATGTGAAGTGGACTTGATGTAGCAAATGAAGCGGAAAAGATCCATGTCTTGTTGTTCCGCCCACTTGGTAACGCAACTCGCTGCATGACAAACGGCGCGGAGAAGGTCGTATCGGGCCATTCTCGCTCCGTGCAGGATCTTCATCAAGACCTTCGCCGCAATGGGCTGGAGCGCGCCCGACTTGGTCGGCGGCTCCGGGTCGTTGGGGCTGGCTTTCGCGGCCGCGAGGCCGTGCACCACTACCTCTTGGTCAGGGGGCCCGACGCCAACGTTAATGCGCAAAGCTGACGCGAGGGCCTCCTCCGCAGGAGGGCAAACTTCGCCTCGGGGCCCGCCTTGGCCGCCCTCGAGGTCGGCAAGCTCGGGGCCGAAAGGGGTGCCTGCAGCTGGGTGCGTAGATGGGTCAGTATCTGTGAGCTGGGCATACAATGTGACACAGGAATCGAAGAATTCGGTCATGTCATACTCAATGACCCTGGCCTGTTTGGGTTCTCTAGGCTGGCATGGCTCAGGCGGCTCGGCCGCTGAGTCGCCCCCCGTTTCCTGCTCGCCACTCTCGTCTGGACGGGTGCGTTCTTTTTGACTTTGGGAGGCGGCGGGTCGGGCGCCGCGGGTAACTCACCTTGCCGTCCAACAAGCTGCGTGGAAAGCCGGTGTTCACATCCCAAGTATCGTCCGACCGCGGTCGGAGGGTCAATCTCTATGCCCTTGGGGCAGTTGAGAGTTGGGGACTGCAACAGCTTCCATCCTTGAGCTAACTTGTCGGCAGGGCCGGCCAACTTGAAATCATCAACATAGGTAATCAAGAATAGTTTCAATTCGTGGTGAAAATAGCAACTACGCCACGGGCTACATTTGATAAAGCCGTTGGCCGTAACATGTCCTTCACAATGCTGCTCCCAATGCCCCCCTTGAATCAGGGTGTCCATACAAACGTGAAATCAATGGGCATACGGGATTGCGCATGTGTGACCAGGACTCAGGCCACTCTTCGAGGGGCAGGAACACCCACGTCTCGGTGCCGCCCAGCTTGGATTGAGTATAGGCCTGACGAGCATCGGCTTGTTCAATGCTAGGACCTTCAAAGAGCCCGTAGGTGTCGGCTGCTTTGCTGGCCTGTATTGTAGCAGGACTGCTGGAAAGTTCCTGAAACAAGGCCACATCTCTATTCTGACCTCTCACACTAGAGCCGTCGAAGACGACCCGGCCCTTATATTTACGATCTTTGTCCTAACGGCAGCTCGGAATTCTTTTCTACGAGGATTGCGAACAGGCGACCAAAGTGGGCAGTCTTTCCCTTCAGTTCTGCAACAACTTCGGAGTACTCTTTGACGCCTTTCTCATCCCATGTGCCTATCTCTCGCAATCGGTCCCATTCTTTCCTCAAGGCGGCCTTGGCATCGTGATTGACCTGAGCTTCGACTTTGGAAACAGACCGCGCAACGGCAGCATCAATCCGAATATGTCGCCATTCATGGGGAAGTTGGAAGGGCTCTTCTAAAACGGAAATGAGATCAGTGAAAGGGTTGTACAGGTAATATAAGTCAAATCTTTCTTTTTCTCCGTGACCTGGCAATGGGGCCGAGCTGTCTTGCAGAGGCATCCGAGGCACGCAACGCCGCGAAGCGGCGGCCGCCGGACTCAAGGTCTGGCTTGCCTCCCCTGTCACCTCAGATTCAACGTCGGACAACGGATCTTTACCGACTTGGCCGGAAGGATCGCCATCGCGCGCGATGGCACCACCGCGCCAAGTTTGTTTCCACCAAACGTCTTCGTCATCCGAGAAACCTTCCTCCTCTCCTGGGCCCTCCTCAGCGGAGGAGTCGGTAGCCACAGCTGCGGTGTGGCCGCCCTGTGCAGCTTGTCTCCGAAATCGCTCAACTACCCATGGAGCGGCTCTCCGGGTTTTGGGATGGGCTGCGAGGTAAGCAGCATCTTCCTCGGCAAGTGGAGGCGCTGCGGCTGGCTTGGCCACCGCGGGCTCGGGGGGAGGTCCTGAGTCACCCACGTCTAAGCCTATGTCTCGCAAGAGGGCAAGACAAGGACCGGGGTCCTCAATTCCAAAGAAACCTCTCTTTTCGGCTTTGAATTGTTCAACAGCCGCTCGGCGTTGGGACTGATTCATATTAAACCAACGGCCAGGGTGAATGCCAGGGTTGGTGGATTCAGGCAGCTCTTTGAGCCATTGGGCACCGCATTTTGGATCTGGGTCTGTCACCCACACTCGAGTCACGGGAACGTAGTCGGGATCATAATAGAGTACAACTCGAATGCTGCACGTCTTGCGACGACCTGTCAGTGGGAGCTTTGCGGTCAGCTCGGCGTTCGTGAGGCCAACAACTACACGACGGTCCCCATAGTATTCCATCGTGTCGAGGCTTTGAGTCGTGCGCGCGAGAAGCTGTCCTTTCCCAGGGATCCTTTCACGCAGCTTGGCCGCTGAAAAATTAGACCGGCGATCCAAACGGTGCTCTATATGTGCGAGACCCAACTTCTGATCTCGATCTTCGTCGGGGCGAGAGTCTCGCTGCGGGCCCCGGCCGTCAACTACCACAGGCTCGTCGTCCACGCACAACCCCCCCGGACCGTCGTCATCGTCGGACTCGGCCTCGGGGTCTTGCGGCGGTGCGTCCTCGCCCCCTCGGGGAGGCGGTGGCATGACCACGGCGGGGTCTTCTGCGCAAAACGGATGGACAGACTGCGCGCCCGCTCCCTGCCCCGAACCGTCTGGGGCGGCCGCGGCTTCGCCAGCGGGCGGGGTCGTAACGGAGCGCGCATCAGCCATCGCCTTCGCATGCGCTTTCCTCATGGGAAATTGTGGCGCTTGGTCATCAGCAATGCCATCTAGGATGTTGCTGTAAACTTGATCGGACTTCTCAATCGTGGGTCGTTTGCCTTCGGGCGTTCGCCCAGATTCCATGTTAAGTTCGTCGAGCTGTCGGAGCGGCACTACATAACTCTCTGGCCCAACCGTGCCCCCTGCTTTGTGGACGTACCCGAGGTGCAGCCAAGGAATCATCGTGCCACCAGTCATTGGCGGTTCGAAACCTCGACTCAGGCGGGGGCATATAGCGTGCGAGGGACCCGAAGGGAAGCAGCGGTGCTCCGAACGAATGTCCAAGGCGACGCTCCCAACTAGACTCCCCCTCCTGAGGGGCCCTGGCGTTGTAGCAGAGACAAAAGTATCCAACGGCATACGTCCAGTATGGCGGCGGGAGACCGGCTTGCATCACAAGGGCCCTGGCCCCCATCTGCACCGCGCCGTTCGCGCGCTCAGCAACAGCGTTATGCTTCTTGTTTCCTGGGATGGTAGGATCGCGGGCAATCTTGAGCTCGTAGCATGCCCTTGCAAGCTCTCGCGCACCATCTGCGTGGCAGTATTATAACTTCTCTCCCGGGGCTTTTAGGTTTACTAAAAAAGTACAAATGTGAACCGCAGACTTGTCGTGGACACCCTGAGCAGCGAGGAAATCAACAGCTCGGTCGCGAAAAGTCACGCACGCGGTCTCATCGTGGAGCCCCCGCGAGAGGTCATCCATCGCAAACCAATGATCCATCGTCGTCAGATGTCCAAAAGAAGTGGGGTTTGCGTACGGGCGGGGAACCTTTAGCCCTTTGTTGCGCGCGTTGCGCTGCTGTCGTCTCAAAGCTTTGGCCCAATTTCAAATGAAACAATGGGTTCTTGGGAGTATGAGTTAGAAGATGTGCGAGGGAGGCTGCGACCTTCTTGAGTCGCTCGGCAAGGGGGCCCGACGCCTCAACCTCTGCATCGTCTGGGTTTATTTCTGATGGCGCGTCAATGTCGACTAGGTCGACACCATCAGCGTCTCCGGCGTCGCCCGCCGCGGGCCCGGGGGCCACGTCGCACGCATCGGAGTCCAACCCGTGATCCATGTCATAAGGGAGGCATCCTGAGACCCCGTGCCAACAAGGGCTCTTATACGTGGCAGTGCAGGCCACGGCTTTGCCGGGCTGAGCGTCGGCGTCGCCAACGGCTTGGCCGTGGCAGGGCGAAGTCGAGAGACGATCGGAGGCAGCGGTGCCGGTAGGTGTCCGAATCCAACCGCATTCGCTAGCCTTGCGAGGCGAATAGTAGAAATAAGTGATGGCATCCACAGAGTCTAACGAGGACGGGAAGACGGACGCGGACTCAGCCGGCCGCCCGTCAACATAGCTGCGGGTGCCAATCAACTCATGTGTATGCAAGTCTATGGTTACGCGAGTCTGAACTGCACGGGGCGGATGTCCTCCCGCCGATTCCACACCGCCCAGAAATGCCTTGGCGCCTGGCGTCGCGCAACACCACCGCTCGGGGGTTTCAACTTCCCCAGCGGCAAGCGCACACATCCACCGACCCAGCGCCTCTTTGCCTGAAAGGGTAAAGTATGGGATCTTGCCCTCAACGATCAGGTCCACTCTTTGACCGTTGGGCAACAAAAGGCAGGGCCTTCGGCCTGCTGACCAGAAGAAGCTAAAGCCGTGATCCATGCACCGCTCGCCCACCGAGATCACGCGCGGATTGTCCGGCATGACCAACGCGTCGAAACTACCGCCCGAAAATTTGGGACATGCGATGCGAACTGAACCGAGGGCTTTTGATTTTCCCCCGGCAGTATTCAGAGTGATCGATTGCGGAAGCTTTCGGATTAATATCATTCCACCTGCGCTCTTGATATATCTTTCCGCTGTGAGGTTATACCCACACCCCGTATCAATGATAAAGCTCAGCGCTCCGAGATACGCAGCGTCTCTGACTGTGCATCCCGCCGCGGCTGTCCCGCGTGGGCCCTCTTTCCCCTCCTCGGTCCTCAACCAAAGGTGCCAGACGTAATCTTGTAGGTCTGGCGCCTTGATTAAGGCCTCCGCGGCAGATGCCCGCCATTGGGTTGGCAACTGCTGGCGCGCTTCGTCTGGGAACCTCCACCTGTTTACTGCACTTGAGGGCGACTATTTTAGGTCGTGGCGACGCGCCTTCCTACAAGCGATGGTGGGCCCCGCAGTTGATGGGGCCAAATCGGACGCGGAAATTGCACCGACCCTCTGTCTGAGATCGGATGCAACTCTTGCTGGAGGGCTCGCTCCAACACGGCTTGATGGCGTCCCGAGAAAGAGGGTGCAGGAAATTGGCAATAATAATTACGAGACTCTCAACTTGCTCCCTGCGTTCGTGGAGTGTCTCTCCACAGGAAGAATTGTTATCAACTCCTCTGCATGTGTTTATAGAGGCCAGTGAAAAATGAAGGCTGGCCTGCTTCTGCCCTGGGAGGCCCCGAACTAGCGGAGCTGGACACGCGAACGCGCCCGGGCTGACTGGGTCAGTGGACGCGCTCTCGCCTCCCCGCAATCGGTTTGGCCGACGCGGGCGCCGCCGCATCCGTCTCGCGAGGAAGATGAGTAATATCGCCCATGACAAAATTAGTCCGATCAGTCCGTCTGCACAGGCGGCGCGGCCGCCAGCGCAGAGCCAATGTCGCGGATGGTTGGGCGTGGTCTTGGCGAACCAACAGTCCTTCCCACGCGCGCACTGGCCCGTTTCCTTGGAAGAGCGGCAAATCTTATCTTTGCTCTTGCCCTTGCCTTTGCCTGCGCCAGTGCTTCTGTCTCCATCGCCCCTGCGTCGCTCCGAGCTCGCGCTGGCGACCCTCGAGGCGCCGCCTCCTGAGGATGAAGCGGCATTGGCGGCAGCGGCATTGGCCTGTTTGATTGTGCGCTCGTATCCCAGTGGCTTACCAGCTTTGAGCTTGGCCTCTTCATACTCGTCGCGCTTGAGCTTTTCTTCTGCGGTCAGGGCTCTGTGTTGCTTGTGGCAACCGCCCTGGGCTCCACGGCAGTTCTTAGGGTCACGTCAGAAAGGGTAGCGCGGTAATTTGCTCTGGCTCTCGCGCGAACGTTCGGATTGGCTCCTGGTTCGCTGCTGTTTGCCCTTTCCACGGCCACCTGCCAGGGTCTGAGATCGGCCCTCTGTCTTGCGACCACCGCCTTTCGGCTTCTCAGACCGTCCTCGAGGGCGTGAGTTCTGAGCTGGGGCAGCGTTCGGGCTTGCCCCCGCAGCCGGCTGGGCCGGAGCGGCAGCTTTGGGCTTCTTGCGATTAAACGGGCAACCCTAACCCGCATGCGGGCAGGTCTTTCCATTACGGATGAATGTGCACGGTGTTTCGCCCTTTGTCGCTCCACTCTTCACGAAGTCGGTGGGTCTCCCGAGACGCGCTGCCACCTCGGCCGCAGCGGCTCTGCCGGCGGGGCCTCGGCGATTATCATTGCCGTTGCCGCCTCCGCCGCCCAAGCGCTGCTGACGAGCACGTTGGTTCAAAGTACCCTCATGCAGATCGATGTTCCATTCTTCTTTCTCGCGCAACAACATCATTTCAATCTGAGCTATGAGCCATTCGTAAGTGCGCATGCCCGTCCCTGGCTTGTCTGAAGACAGATCGTAAAACTGGCAAATCACGTTCAATTTCTTCGGTTTCCTGCATTGCTCAAGGAAGTGGGCATTAATCGAAGCTCGCATCTCGTCGGACGGAGGTCTTGCGCCATAGAGCTGCTGATACACGTGTGTCCATTCGTTATAGAAATGGCACAGATCAGCGCCAGGGCGATTGGGGTCAATAGCGACATTGAAGATATCACGCGAAATACGATGCTGACCTAGCTCCGATCTAACTGAGCACCAATAGCATATGGCCCCTACCATCTCGCGCCCTGTCAGAAGTCTCTTTTCATTCTGGGCAGCGAACTCCATGCGCTGAATCTGGTGGAGGAAGTGATTGTGATGAACGGAGAGGTTACGATTCCTTAGCATTTTCGTGAACTTCTCAATCAAGTTCGTGGCAATCATGATGTCAAGACGCCGGAAGCGGCCCGGGTTCCGAAGTTGTTATTTGGGCACGGTGGGGCCCATGGCTTCCATGATCCAAAGCTGTGCCCCCTGGATCTCAGGGGACGATCCAGCCGCAGCACGGATGGTATGCGTCTGCCACTCCCGTATGTTTGTAACATCGGGAATGTCCATCAGGTCAACCTTTTGATCGTTGCCAACCTGTCTCCATTGGTCCAATGGGGTACTCTCGTCAGGACCGCCTGGGCCACTGGGCCCACCTGGGCCCTGGGGTCCGCCATGACCGCCTCCGCCGCCTGGGGATCCAGGACCCCCCGGACCCCCGTGAGGCGGCTTCCCGGGCTGGTCTTGGGCGGCATGTGCGACTGCGTGCAAGAAGTCGGTACTTGGAGCGGTACTTTGATCATCCTCATCATTGTTATGCCCTGCACCGCCAGACGGCGTGGCCGCTGGCGCGCTGCCGTTACTCCCACCTGGCGGCTGGGCCGCTGGTGGCCTCGCTGGTCCCGCCTGGGTGAAGGGGTGATAGTTAATGGGGGTCATGTCGTCAACGGCGCCTTGCATCTCGGCGTTGAAAGGTACATTATTGCCCGAGATGCCGGGCTTGGCCGGACCCTGTGGCAGGGCCAGGAACAATGAAATGAGGTTGCAAAGCTGGCCTGGCGGGCGTTTCCTGCGAAAGCTGGGGCATGTCGGACTGACGAAACTTGGGCAGGTTGCCCAAAGCTTTCTCAATGAACTGGAGGGATTCCATACCCATAATCTTCGTCATCTCTTTTGCCCTTTCGTCCAAGGCCGCCTCTCGGTCAGCTGCCTGCGATCGAGATCGCATATGTTGGTCTTTCTCTCTCATGGACTCGGCGATGGCAGTTCTGAGCTCCATCACCTCTTTCTCTGACGCGGCTGCGCGAGCCAGCGCCTCTTCTTTTTCACGAATGCTGGCGGCTGGCTTTTCTGAGCTCAATCGAAGCTGTTCCTCGGCTTGCCCCTTCAATCTTTGCATGCTGCGCTTGTCAGCGTAAAAGTCATCCTGGAGCCTCTGCTTTTGGGCCAGAAGGTTGGGGTTAGCGCGATCTCGCTTCCATTGCTCATCCCACGCTGCCTGTCCTACGGGCAAGCTCTTCTGTCGGGCACGCGTGACGCAACGCTTCGTGCTCGTGCCAAAGTGGTCTTTGCAACTGGGTGATCCGCAAGTGGCGCATAAGCCAGCCTTCGGTTTCGAACATGCTGAACAACTGTCTGCAGGGCCCCCTCGCACGCGCTGAGGCTGCTGGGCAGCCCTCGCCCGCGGCCACGGCGGCGCCCCGCCTGCTGGAGGCGCCGAGCTAAGCCGGGCCTGCGACGACGCCGCGCCAGACAGCTGGGCCGCCGGCGAGGGTCGCCTGCTCGCCCCTGCCGGCTTGGCCGGTGGGCGCGCTCCGTCGCCTGATTGTATTTGACGAAGCGATGCCCTAGTTTGTTCATGCTTCTTGAGCTCATCTGCCTTTTGGCCTCATGAGCACGCGCCTGAGCTTGGTCCCAGGCTTCTGAAACATACCTCGAGTGGCTCTCGATGTGCTCCCTTGTCTGCTAATCTTTCGCTCGGAGAGCCTCTGCCGCTTTGGCCTCTGCGCTGGCCGCTTCCAGCCTAGCAGCGCAGAGTTGGCATTGGAGCTCCTTTCGCTCCTGCTTTGCTTTGGCTTTCGCGGCCCTCTCCCCTTCTAGCCTCGCCGCTTCGACAGCGGCGTCGGCGGACTTGGCGTCTACAGCTCGGCTGTGCTCCGCCAGGGCAGCACGTCGATCAGAAGAAGACATTTGGGCAAGCAGCTCTTGCCACCGCCGGCTGGCAACTTGGGCCATGGCGAGCCCATCGGCCTCGAATCTCTTCTGGGCGTCGGCAATAACTGCGTCTTTTCGCGATCCAGCCGGGCCTGTTCGGCCCTCTGGGCCTCTGCGGCCATAGCCTCTTGCTGTCTTTGGGCCTCTTGGGCCCCGGCTTGCTCTTGCATGGCCTGGATCAAGAGGTACTGGCAGTTATGTTCTTCCATCTGGACGCAGTCCTCACACAACCACTGATTGCCGCACTCGGGGCGCACGCTGGAACAGCCCCCACGCACTGGGCGCCTGCAAAGCCCACCCGTTTTGCGGGCTTCCCCCGGGCGCCTGCTTTCCACCTGGGGCGGGCAGCCAGGGCCCTGATTCCAGCACGCCTCGCGCATGGAAGTGGCACTGGTGCTCCTCGAAGTTGATCGGGCGCCAGATCGTGGGATCCTGGGCCGTCCCCGGCTCGAAGCCGATGATCGAGAGCGCATGTGTACGTTCTCTGGTGGCTTGGCCACCTCGCGGAGTGCCTCACCCCGTTCGTCCTGCGCAATCAAGTCCGGAAGCGTGGCAGGGAGTTCAGACGGGTCGTCATTCTCAGGTACCGCGGGAACCGGCGGCTGCCAATCGCCTGGGGCGACGGCAGGCCGATAGAATCCGCCCTGAAGCGGGGGAGCATTCAAATCGTAATATTCGTTCCTATGCTTCTTGGGCTGAGGAGCTGGCGTTCGGCCCGTGTGCTCCCGGCCATGCTTCGCATAAGGATGGGAACTCGATGCGACCTCTGCCGCCTGGGGCGGAGTCTCAGCAATTGGGAGAACGGGAGTCGGTATTGGTGTCTCCCATGGCTCGGGTGCTGCTGGGACCTCGCGGACTAGGTCGCTGGTCGTGGGGTCTTGATCTGGTTCCGCAAACGCGTCCCCAAGAGCCTCCAGATGATCGTAATCGACGGTCTCTTGTCCTGGGGATGGACCTCCGCCTTGGGCGGGGCAGTCGGTAGCGCTCAACAACGGCAAAACTCGGCTTGGGGACATCTGCTACGCGGCATACTCCATGTTATCTTCCATAGAGTTGATATCGCATCCTTCGTCTAGCTGTTCGTCGCTGTCTTGACCGAGCTGCCCGTTCAAGGCGATCGGAACGGGTTGAGTCTCGGGCAGTCGATCCCAATCGTCTGGGACGGCGGGGACCATATCGCTCGGCTCGTCCACGACCTGCGGCCGACTGGCTGGGCCAGCGGCCGTCGAGATAGGGCGCGCGGCTTCCGGGCTGGGATGCACCGTTTCTGAAGACTCAGCAATCCAAGATGAGAAGGCTCCTTGCCTGGCGTTCACGGCTGGGCCGTTCCGCCTCATCGGGGTCGGGGTCTGATCACGCTCGCTGATCGGAGCACGCACGAGTGGGAGAATCGTCGGCCGACAAATCTATGATTCCTCCGATAACTCCTCCCCGAACCCGACTGAGGTTAGAAGAGGGAAGGGAGCGGCCCTCCCCGGGGCCGCCGTCCTGATGATCTTGCCCGCCATGAAGTTCATGATGTAGTCTCGCGGGCATTTCGGCTGTCTCAACATAGCTCGATCCCCTAGCGACTGCGGGTCGCGGGCTTCGGCTGATAACAAGTGTTTCCTCTGAGAACCGGGGTAATATGTCAAAGGAACTATGGTATCGTGAACAACATGCTCAGTGAGCATGGTTGAGACAATGGATAATCCGTATAGCAAATGATAACAAGCACGGGAAGGGAGGAGGCCGGCCGGCTGACGCCCGGACGCGGGCACGCGGCAGCACGCTCCTTTTCAGACTTGATACCAAACAGCTGTAAATGAATCGATGTCAATGTCAAGCAAGGCAGGCGGCAGGAGAGGCAACTAGAAGATGAGGCGGAGAGGAGCATATTTACTATACCTGATACCATGCGCCCCCCCTGCCAGTCCTGTCAACATTTAAACCAAAGACAATGCCCAAATCAGTGGATGGTTTTCGCTGAGGAGATCGACCGGGAGACCGGAAGCCCGGGAAGCAAAAACCCACCGAAATCGGGCTGGAACCAATAACCGGGAACCCAGGGACCTGGAACCGGGAACCCGGGAACCCAGCCTGCTACCAACATCGGCGGGAAACTTTCGCCAAATCTTTCAACTTCTGCCAGGACCCCTTCAGTGCAAGCACTGATCGGGGAAAAATGCAGGGCGCACTCCGAGGCAAAATCTGGTGTCATGTTCGGCAGGGCGCGGGCAGGTTGTACTGTTTAGCCACCACCCAGCACAGCGCTTTGTGGCCCCATAGGGAGCTCCACCGAAGGTCCCAGTGGGACCACCCGCATGCGCCACCCACCACGCAGCACAACGCTTCGTGGCCCCATAAAGGGGCTCCACCGAAGGCCCCATCGGCACCGCCCGCACGCGTCAGCCACAACCCAGTACAGCGCTCCGTGGCCCCACAGGGAGCTCCACCGAAGGTTCCAGTGGGACCGCCGGCATGCGTCAGCCATCACCCAGTACAGCGCCTCGTGGTCTCATAACGAGCTCCACTGACGGCCCCAGTGGCACCGCACGCATGCGTCAGCCACCACCCAGTACAACGTTGCGTGGTCTCATAAGGAGCTTCACCGAAGGTCACACTGGGACCGCCCGCGTCTGCCAGCCACCACCCAGTCTAGCGCCTCGTGGCCCAACAGGGAGCTCCACCGAAGGTCCCAGTGGCACCGCCCACATGCGTCACCCGCCACCCAGCACAGCGCTTCGTGGCCCCATAGGGGGCTCCACCGAAGGCCCCAATGGCACCGCCCGCATGCGTAAGCCACCACCCAGCACAGCACTTCGTGGCCCCATAGGGGTTCCACCGAAGGTCCCAGTGGGACAGCCCGCATCCGTCAGCCACCACCCAGTACAGCGATTCGTGGTCCCATAGGGAGCTCCACGGAAGATCCCAGTGGGACCGTCCGTGTGCGTCAGCCACCACCCAGTACATCCTTTCCTGACCCCACAGGGAACTGGAACTCCAGCGATGGTCCCAGTGGGACCGCCCGCGTGCGCCAGCCACCACCCAGTCTAGCGCTTCGTGGCCCCGTAGGGAGCTCCACAGAAAGACCACAACGGCGCCGCCCGCATGCGTCGTCCACCGCCCAGTACTGGATTTCGAGGCACCATTGATTCGGAGCTTCACCAAGCCCCAGTGGCACCGCCCGCATGCGTCACCCTACCCGGTACAGCGTTTCATGGCCCCGTAGGGAGCTTCAGTGGTCCGCCCGCATGCGACCCCCCACCTGGTACAGCGTTTCGTGGCCCCGTAGGGAGCTCCACCGAAGGCCTCAGTGGCGCCGCCCGCATGCGCCCCCCCCTCCCAGTTCAGCGCTTCGTGGCCGAATGGGGAGCTCCACCGAAGCCCCGACTGGCACCGCCCGCATGCGTCGGCCACCACCCAGTACAGCGTTTCGTGGCCCCGTAGGGCGCTTCACAGAAAGACCCCAGTGGCACCGCCCGCATGCGTCTCCCCAAGCCAGTACAGCGCTTCGTGGCCTCATCGGGAGCTCCAGCGAGGGGCGCCGCCCGCATGCGTCCGCCACACCCAGTACAGCGTTTCGTGGCCCATAGGGAACCCCACCGAAGGCCCCAGTGGCACCTCCCGCATGCGTCCCTTCCACCCATTACGTCACGTCCCTCACGCGTTTCGTGGCCCCATAGGGAACTCCACCGAAAGCGGCATCCACAGCGAGTTACTCACAACTGTGTATGGTTCGGTCCTTCGCCAGGATAATTCTGGCACGGACGAATAAGGTGCCAGCATGCTGTCTGGTGCGCGCAGGCCCATCATCTCGAGCACAAAACAATACCTATACGACCACCCTGCGGGTGATAACAGTGGGCAACAGTGGTGATTGTTGCGTTGCCGCTCGCTTTTGGGACCATCGATCCCACGATCGATCTCACTCGACCGAACGCACTATCGATCTCACTCGATCGGTTTCACTGTCGATCTCACTCTGGATCTCCGATATCACTATTCATACCACTATCAATCTCACAATCGATCTCACGATCGATCTCACTATCGGTCCCACTATCGATCTCACGATCGATCTCACAATCGATTTCGTCATCGGTCTCACTATCGTTTTCGCACCACCGGGACACCGGGACACCGGCGGGACACCGGCGGGCCACCGCGGGCCACCGCTTGGAGGGATAATCATTTGGTCAGGCTGGGACCCAGCCGTAAGCGGGACACCGGCGGGACACTGGCGGGACATCGCGGGCCACCGCTTGCCGGAGGGAGAATCATTTGGTCTTCAGCCACAAGAGACTTTCCTCTCGCCCGCCCACGCAGCTTCGCCGTCCCACTTCGATCTCACCCCCCATCCTCCGACTATGCATACTTTATGGCAACGATCGCGCGCAGGAGCCCCGCGACCATTTTACACCGTTATTTGACGAGGATTACGCGGGGCGCCCTGGCACGCGCGGTGCACCTCGCGGGCGTAGCGCACCTGGCTGGCGTCAGCATTGGTTCCCGAGCATGGTCGATGGTTGCCCCTGTCCATGCTGAGACTGGAGCGCTACTTATTTGGTTGGTGGAGGGCGGGCGGGAGTGAGCGAGACGGCCGTCCTTCGGGGGGGGGTAGCTTGATCCCTCCCCGGGAGGGGATAGCTTGATCCCTCCCCCTACCCCCTCCCCGAAGTCGGGGCGGTGGAGGGGGCCACGAGGGCGCAAGAGCGTCCAAGATGGCCCAAGGTGTATCCAAAAGCACCCAACACAGTTCCAAGTGCCCGCAAAATCCGGCAAACATCACAAGGAAATCAATGTTTGTCGTTATCCTGCTTTTCGCCTCCGACTGGCTTCTGGGGCCGTAAGATTGCCCCAAGATGGCCCAAAATCGCCCGAAGAGTGGCCCAAGAAACCGCCAAAATGGCCCCGCGAGCGCCCCCGGAGGGCCCCAACTGGCGCCGGCGGTAAACCGTCAACCTGGTCACCGCCGGGAACCTCGTAGAGCTCCTCGCACGCACTAGAGTGCTCAGAATCGAAACAGAGAACTTTGTAGAAGATTTTCTTAAAATCTTTATTTTTGCATTTTTCGATGTCAATACCAGGTCGGTTCCCGGAAGTGAACCCATAATAAAACTCCCAGAGAACAAAGCTTATATGCGCATGCTTGGCGCAAACATCTGGTTTCTCAAAATAAATGGTCAAATCTTTCGAATCTAGGCAAGACGCCCCGCGAACGCCCCCGGAGGGCCCCAACAGGCACGTGGTCGACATCTGAACAATGGTACGGAGGTAAGGACGCCCCTTTTTTGAGCCATGGGGCCGAAGCCCGCTCCAAGAAGGCGCCCGCAGGAACGCCCAACAGAGCCCCAAAAGAGCCCCAAGATAACCGAAGAGGCTTCCGGAATCTCGCTACAATTGCTCCAAGAGGCCTCCAAAGGGGCCTCCAGATCCTTCTGGGCGGCTGCTCCAACGCACGATTCCACATTGCCCTGGTCAAAGCACCTCGCCTGGCGATCGTGTTTGGATGTGCCGGCGGGGATTTTTTTGATCGCAAGCGCACCGGAAGACGCCGGGCGCCGTCAGAACGAACGTCGATGCAACGGCCTAATTTAGCGCACGAAAGGATAAGTGCGAAAAAGAGAAAAAACGGCGGAAGAGACGAGCAGCGGGCGAACCTCACTGCCGCTCAGAAGAGCGCCAGCACCAGGACGTACACCTGGGCGCCGTGCAGCACCTCGAAGTAATTGGAGGAGCAAGACGTGCGGGCGCTCTACGGAAAATCCGGATCGCCAGTCACCAGATGGAGCGAAGGGTCGGTGTGGGGAAACTAAACTCCAGCGAAGAGTCGGCGAGGGGCCAACGCCTGGGGGCATGAGTAAACCCCAGAGAGTCGCAACGAGGGGGAGGACAGGGCGTCCGTCTACCCCAGGCGGGAAGAAGAGGCGGCAGACTCAAGGCGAACCGCGGGCCCAGGATAATTCCCGACATAGGGAGAGGCCAGCAAGCAGACCTCTGGCGCGGCCAGGGTGGCCACGACGAAGGAAAGGCCCGCAGGCCGGTGGGGAGATTGCTTGTTGCCAGCCGCAGGCGAGCGCGCCGACGGCGTGTCAAGGTCCGAGCGGACAGGTGGGGATACTTTTTGGGGGGTGTCAGCGGCTCCGAGGCAACGTTCAGGGAGCGGAAGCGGCGTCTGGGTAACGGTACAGGGCTAATTGCTACAACAGGCACAGGCCGGCCGGCCCGCTCACAAAGCAGCCGCGAAGCTGAAGAGAAGCAGACGCTGCAGGTGACCTGATTCTGGAGCTCTTGCACGCGCACAGACAAAATGCCATAGAATTCGGTGCCTGCCACAGCCGGAGACGTGAACCGAGAAACCGAGGCAGTCGTGAGACGTGCACCAGGATGACCAAGTCCGTCAAACTGAGTGGGGGCAAGAGGGAGGCCGGTGGAGTGAGTCGCCTGCCTGTGGGGCGCCAGACTCCAAACGCCCACTGCGACGTCTGCAAGCCAGGGAGGGCAGGGCAGTCGCGGAACGTGGTGCAACGCACTTGCCGGAAGCTGGTGGATGAGCCTGAGGTGCTGCACCAGCTGCGGAAGGCTGAACCACTCCATGGCGACGCCAACACCCGAGAGACCACCCCACAGGGCATGGGGGCCCAAGCGACAGTGGGCCACGCAGCGCGTGCCGGCACGGCGTCAGGCCTCAGCGAGGGGGGGGGGGCCAGCTGGCGCGGTCAGCATCGCCAGCGGGGGGGGGGATGAGGGGGGGGCTGCACTCGGGTAGTGCTGCGTTCTGCGGTGTCATAGGCCGAAGCGCCAGGGAGAGCTGCACTGTGGAGGACACGGGGGCCAGGAGGCAAGCCTGGCTCAGTCCGCCGCTTGGCGCTGCCCCCCAGACCCGTGAGACTACGCGCACCACGTGGTCCCTCAGGGCCGAAGCAAATGACGCTCAGAGTGAGGGGCCAGACCACGAGCAGCGCGAAACACGGGCGGCCCTGGGAGGGGGGGCAACCACACCGACGTCCGAAGTACGTCTGGCAGGCCCCGAGGCCAAGGGCGGGGGGCGCCCGCCTGGCCCGAGAGGGGAGAGGCGAGGGGAAGCACCGCCTCTCCCTTCGGCCTGGCCCCGAATCGGAAGGCTAGGGGCCGTGGTCATCTCTTGGGTCTGTCCCTTTAATCTCCTCGGGGGTCGCAGCTAATCGCCGCTGAGATCTCGCTTTAATCACCTCGGGGGTCGCAGCTAATAGCCGCCATGATCTCTATTTGTTGGTTGGTGTGTCCGATTGTTGGTCTCTCTCATTTACTCGGGGGTCGCAGCTAATCGCCGCTGAACACTATTTGAAGGAAGGTGTGACGCTATGATCACAATTTGATGGTTGGTGTGTCCGGTTGTTGGTCCCTTTCATTTGCACGGGGGTCGCAGCTAATCGCCGCTTCTCTCTATTTGATAGTAGGTGTGTCCGATTTATGGCCCTCCAGGGTCGCAGCAAACCGCAGCTGATGTGGAACGGCAGTGTGGCCAGACGGCGGGGGGGGGGGGTCCTCGGGGGTCGCAGCTACTCGCCGCTTGAGCTGTTTTGACAGAGAGGTGCCCGGGCAAGGCCGCGGAGGCATGCCGCCGCCCCCAGTGCAAGAGCAGTGCCACTGCCACATCCAGCCTCTGCCACATGCGTTACGACGCCCGCAAGGCCCTCAGGGAGAGAGGCGGGGGGGCAGCAGCGCCTCCCCTCGGCCTGCCCCCGCGCTCGTGGGATAGGTGGCCGGCGCACCCGCCGAGCTAGGACATTGCCTGCTGCCATTGACCGCTCTTCACGCGCACTCAGACCCCACTGCTGTAACAGGTCAAGTTGGGCCCCGATGCAGCCAGCTGCATGTGCCAGGCAGCGACAGGGCCTGCAGACAGTGTCCACCCTTCTCGCGCCTGATCCCAGCGCTGAAACTGACGACAGCGGGCTCCAACTTAGCTTCCCACATCCCGGCTTTGCGCCGGAGCATGTGGATCTCAATGTTTGGATGGCGCCTCCGCCCCCGCTGAACGACAGCACCGGGATGCAAGAGCGCCTGGGCCCCAGAAGGCGGACCCGGGCCCGAACGGCAGACACCCCAGGGGGGACAGCACCGGGATGCAAGAGCCCCTGGATTACCCGCGGGACACGCACTCAGATCCCACTGCAGTCACAGATACGTTGGGCCCCAAACCACCTGCCGCATTTTGCTGGGCGGGATGGAGCTGCTGCCAGTGCCCACCCTTCACGCACCTGCTCCCAGCGCTGCAACTGATGACAGTGGGCTCCATGAAGTCGAAGCGCGCACGGGGTGGTGGCGAGTGACGGCCCTTGGCAGCAAGAACTGGGATGCAAGAGTGCCTCGAGCCCCCGTGGGAGGCCCCGGGCCCGTGGTCCCGGCAAGCCCCCACGTGCGCCCAGGGTCACTTGGTGGTCCTCCGGGGTCGCAGCAGACCGTCGCTGATGTTTGTGTTCCAATTCCTCGGGGGTCGCAGCTAATCGCCGCTGTGATCTCTATTTGATGGTTGGTGTCTCCTATGATGGTCCTCCAGAGTCGCAGCAAGCCGAAGCTGATGTGAAACTGCAGTGTGACCAGACAGCGGGGGTGGTTGTACCTCGGGGGTCGCAGCTATCGCCGCGTGGGTCAGAATGATGAAAGGGCGCTGAGGGTGCCACTTTCCGCCTCCGCCACACGCGCTGCGACGCCCGCCTGGCCCCCAAGGAGAGAGGCGGGGGGAAGCAGCCCCTCCCCTCGGTAGGCGCCGCGCCCGTGGGATAGGTGGCGCACCCGCCGAGCGGGAACAGCGCTTGCTGCCATGTCCGCCCTTTACGCACACTCAGGTCCCACTGCTGTGAAAACCACGTTGGGTCCAAATGCCGCAGGCCGCGTTTTGCTGGGCAGCGACGGGCCTGCTGCCAGTGACCACCCTCCTCGCACCTGATCCCCGCGCGTGCGATGCCACGAGGTGGGGCAGCAGCGGCTCCTGTCCGGAGATGGCCCGCCACTGTTTTTTACCCTTCCTGGGTGCCTGGGTGTTCGGGTGGCCCTTTGCCGCGTGGTGATGCCTGCTCGCTCCGCCGCTTCGACCCAGGTGCCGACGCCACAGCCGAGCCCAGTCGACGTCGAGGCCCAGCGCGTCGCTGACGACCCGTACGTCGCACTTGCGGCTACGGAAGGATTCCAGGAAGAAGTGGCAGGTTTGCGGGTCGTGCCGAAGCGGGTCGAGCGCGCCTTTGCTGCCAGGCACGGTCTGCCGCTTGGCGAAAGCGTGCCAATGCCTGTGAACATTGTTCCCAGGGTGACTTGGAGCCGCCTTATCGCCTCGCCGGGTGTCTCCCCGGGAAGGCCCCACTGGATGTTGTCGATTTTTGTGTTGTACAGCTGCTGTCCCGTGTCGGGGTCCGAGGGCTCTGGCCATTGGCGCGGATCTGGCCATTGGCGCTGCCGCGCGTTCTGGCCGCAAGTCTCCGGCGAACCGGCCTCGCTGTCCTGGCCAAAGGGCTCGCAATCTGCTCGCGGCAATACCGGCTGCACGCCTGGCGGGGCTCTGCGGGGAGAGGCGGGCCGCGCGGTTGGCCGCCGGGCTGGGGCCGGATCGCGTCCGGCAGCCGGGGCGGGCGCTGCCAGGCCTGTGGCGTGCGGGGAGAGGCCCCTTTCGCTGGCGTTCGCCTTCGGGCCTGTGCCGGCCGTCGCTCCCGGGTGCTCCCCCTTTGGTCAACGCGGGACTCTCGCCTGTCTCGGGGGCGCGGCTGGTTGTGCCAGGCGCGCGCACGTACGGCGACACCGTTTCCGTTGCCAGAGCACAAGATTCTTTGTCAGTCGTGCCCTGGACTGGACGTCTGGAGGGAGCGCCTGGGGTTCGCCGCCCATTAGAGCGGGTTCACTGGCAGGGGAAGGGGGGCGAATTGGCGCGAAGGGGTTTCTCCCGACGAGCCAGAGGATGGCTTCGCTGTCCTGCGTCTGAACGGTTGGTCCGTGGCCCCCCTGCTGGGTCTGTGGTGCTCCCAGAGGACTGCTGACGGTCTGATTGTTTTGTAGGGGAGGTGGGGGTGGCACGGTGTGGCAGGCGGGCCCCTGCTGGTCCAGGATCTCGCTTAGCTGACTGTTGCGGCTGCCGTCTGCACTTTCAGGGGCCAACCCCTGCCCGCCTGGTTCCACTCCGGAGACGCGGATGAAGGCTTGCGCCTCTTCCGCACCTTCAGAGGCCTCCGCCGCCTCGGGCCCCCGATACTCCGCGGCCTACACAGCCTCTGCCGACTCCGCCGCGGCCTCCCTCTCCTTTTCCCTGCCCTGCTGCTGCTGCTGGGGGAGCAAGAGTACCTCTGAGTCTTCTCGTGGGGTTCTGCTGGCTTTCAGAGGTGCCCAGAAGGCTGTCAGGGAGCAGGGGCGCCTCCTTCTGGTTGTCACAGAGGGTTCTTTGAGGTCTCGCGGGTCTCTCGTCCCCGAGGTGGGTCTGCTGCTGTTGGGGCTGCTGTTGTTGCTGCTGCAGCACCTGTAGCTGCTGCGGCTGTGGTTGGGGGTGCTGCCGCTGTTGCTGCCGCTGCTGCGGCTGCTGCTGCTGCTGCAGCTGCTGGGTTCTGTCGCTGCTGCTGCTGCTGCGGCTGTTGCTGCTGCTGCTGCTGCCCTGCTGCTGCGGTTGCTGTTGTTGCTGCTGTTGCGGACGCAGTTGCAGCAGCTGCGGCTGCTGCTGCAGGTGCTGCTGCTGCGGCTGCAGTTGCTGCTGCTGCTGCTGCTGCGGCTGTTGTTGCTGCTGCTGTCGCTGCTGCCGCTGCTGCTGCTCCCGCAGGTGCAGCTGCAGCGGCTGCTGCTGCTGCGCGGCGCCAGCTGCGGCAGGCCCAAGGGCGGCCGCGCGGGCCACGGCGGCCGCGGCGTCGGCTGCGCGGCCCGCACCGCGGCCCAGCCGCGTAGGCGGCCGGCCGGCGGCCTCCGGAGGCGGCCAGCCTGCGGCGGCCTGCCGGGCGGCCCTCGGCCGCGGCGTCGCCCCGCCGAGGGAAGCTGCGGCCTCCGCCCACTGGTCAGGGGGGCGCCCTCGGCCCCATTGTTCTCCTGCCTGCTGCCAGCGGCCGGAAGAGCCTGCGGCAGCGCGGCCGTTCCAGCCCCACGAATGCAGAACCATCGCGGCCGAGAAGTAGCAGTAGCAGCCCCGGCAGGCGCGCGCCTGAAAGGGGGGCGCGCTCGAGCCGAGATGGCTTGAGCCAGGGGGGGTCGACGAAGGAAAGGCCCGTAGGCCGGTGGGGGTACTTTTTGTTGCCAGCCGCAGGCAAGCGCGCCGACGGCGCGCCACGGCCCGGGCGGACAGGTGGGGATACTTTTTTGGTTCGCGGCTCCAAGGCGAGGGACAGGGAGCGGGATCAACGTCCGGGGCGCGGAACGAAGCAAATTGGCCTCAGAAGCGAATGTGCACGTGCCAGGGACCAAATGACCCCCATTGAGACGCATACGGCGTCGGCAGGTGACCGGCCCAGACGCCCCAGCAGGTGGGGGCGCCGGCGCGGCGACCGGCGGCGGAACGGCAGGGGGAAGTCGCCCTCTCGACGCCCAGCTCCAGCCGAACCACATTCGGAGGCGAGGCCGGGAAGGACGGCGCGGCACTGTAAAGCTGCAGGCAGAACGAGGGCCGCGAAGCCCACGTGCGTGCACCCAGCGACAGGCCAAGACTCAGAAAAGAGAAGGGGAGAGTGCGAGCGCGAGCGACTAACTCAGACTCACTGCAGCACCCCCGGGTGAACGATGGCGCGGCGAAAGAGGCCTGACTCGTCAAGGCCCACTGGAGCTAAGGTGTGGCTGAACCGCGTCAGAGCGCCATCCAGTAGAGAAAGACCACTGGTGTGCATTCACGAGGCTGAACCACCTCCAGCCGGTAGCCAGCGCGAGCACATCGTCTCCGACTCACGCAGTTCGGGGGCACAACGATGCAAAGTACTGACGAGGGCTGGTAGCCGGGGCTGCTCTGAAGAGAGCGACCACGAACTGCAGAAGGCTGAAACACTCAATGCAGGGCCGCTCACTTGCAAAGGTGTGGCTGATCCACGTCAGAGCGCCATCCAGTAGAGAAAGACCACTGGTGTGCGTTCACGAGGCAGAGCCACCTCCAGTCGGTAGCCAGCGCGTGCACATCGTATCCGACTCACGCATTTCGGGGGCACAACGACGCAAAGTACTGACGAGGGCTGGTAGCCGGGGCTGCTCTGAAGAAAGCGACCACGAACTGCAGAAGGCTGAACCACTCAATGCAGGGCCGCTCACTTGACGAAGCCAAACACCGGGTGACACCGAGTGCATGGCTGACAGTTGCAACCAACCACACCTGCCACGCTGCCCGTGCGGAAGCCGAATACCCCGACGCTGGTGGCGTGACAATGGCCGGCGGCTACCGAGCTGCTGGGCCGCGCCGCTCGCAGGCGGCGCGCTGACAGCGGGCCAAGGCAGAACTATGGCCGGATCGGCGACGGACCAGGGCGGGCCACAGGCAGGGGGGGGGCGCAGCCAAAAGCCGCTAAGCACTGGTGTCAATGAGGGGTGTCGGGGCTCCGTCCCATAAGAGACCGCTGGTGTGCTTGCGCGAGGCTGACAACCACCAGCAGGTAGCCGGTCCACATACGTCGTATCCGACTCACGCAGTTCGGGGGCACAACGATGCAATGTCCCGGCGAGGGCTGGGGCCGTGGCTGCGCCGAGAAGAGCGAAACGAACATGGGCCGCGGAAGGCTGTGCCACTCGATGCGGGGCCGCTCGCACTTCTGCGCCCGATGCAATCTACGCTGTTGATCGGGGGGGGGGGGAGCGCAGCCAACAGCCGCAGAGACGTTGTGAATGAGAGGAAGAGAGGGGGGGTGACAGGTGGCGCAACCAAAAACCGCAGAGCACTGATCCTGGTCAAGAGGAGAAGGAGGGATCAGGGGGGCGCAGCCGAAAGCCGCAGTCACCGATGCATCGAAGGAGGAGGAGGAGGGAAAAACGGCCCTCTGACACAGCGCTGTCTGCTCGGAGCCCGCTCTTCCATCGTCGCCTAGCGGACTCCGAGGTGAGGCGCCCGTCGCTGCAAGGGGGGGTCCGGTTGCCTGCCCCCTTGGTGGGTGGCCAGCGCCGTCCATTTCCATGGGCGCGTGTTGACTCTCTCCAGATACCTCGTCCACGGACGCCTCTTGGTCCCCTACGGGGGCCCCATTCGCGGCCTCTGGGGGCTGGGTGGGACCTGCTGCTGGAGCTTCGCGCTCACGGCCTGGCCCCATGGAACAGGTGGCGCAGCCAATAGCCGCAGAGCACTGATCCTGGTCAAGAGGAGAAGGAGGAGGAGGGAACTGGGGGGCGCAGCCGAACGCCGCAGTCGCCGATGCATTGAAGGAGGAGGAGGGGGGGGCGGCCCTCTGGCACGGTGCTGTCTGCTCGGAGCCCGCTCTTCCATCGTCGCCTAGCGGACTCCGAGGTGAGGCGCCCGTCGCTGCAAGGGGGGGTCCGGTTGCCTGCCCCCTTGGTGGGTGGCCAGCGCCGACCACTTCCGTGGGCGCGTGTTGACTCTCTCCAGATACCTCGTCCACGGGCGCCGCTTGGTTCCCTACGGGGGCCCCGTTCTCGGCCTCTGGGGGCCGGGTGGAACCTGCTGCTGGAGCTTCGCACTCGCGGCCTGACCCCGTGCGGGGGGAGGAGGGAGGCGTGAACGGAACTGGGATCAGGACGGGGTTCCCAGCAATGCGCCGGCACATGTGGGCCGCGCTGGAGAGGGTGGCGCCGCCGCCACCGCTGACCGACAGAAACGGGATGCAAGAGTACCAGAGCCACAGAGGGCGGGCCCGGGACCAGCGGCGGCTCCCCAAGGAGCCCGGCGCCAGGGCGCAAGCCACAGGAGAGCCCGCCGGAGACGCAGTCCGTTCCCACTGCAGCCGCTGAGTCCACACTTCTGCATCGTGCCTCTTGTCCAACGGTCCATTGTGGTTCATCCTCGGCCTCCTGCGGGTGGGGGGGGGGGGGCGCAGCCAAAAGCCGCAGAACACAAGTGCACGGTGGGGGGTGGAAAGCTGCAGGGGCATCCCGGCAGTGCGCCGGCACGGGTGGACCACGCTGGAGAGGGCGGCACCGCCGCCATCGCTGACCGACAGAAACGGGATGCGAGAGTACCAGAGCCACAGAGGGCGGACCCGGGACCAGCGGCGGCCCCCCTGGGAGCCGGGCGCCAGGATGCAAGCCACAAGAGAACCCGCGGGACACGCAGTCCGTTCCCACTGCAGCCGCTGAGTCCACACTTCTGCACTGTACCTCTTGTCCAACGGTCCATTGTTGTTCATCCTCGGCCTCCTGCGGGGGGGGCGCAGCCAAAAGCCGCAGAACACATGTGCACGATGGGGGGTGGAAAGCTGCAGGGACATCCCGGCAGAGCGCCGGCGCATGTGGAGCACGCTGGAGAGGGTGGTGCCACCGCCACCGCTGACCGACAGAAACGGGATGCAAGAGCAACAGAGCCACAGAGGGCGGACCCGGGACCAGCGGCGGCCCCCCTGGGAGCCCGGCGCCAGGATGCAGGCCACAGGAGCACCCGCGGGACACGCAGTCCGTTCACACTGCAGTCCGTTCTCAAGGAGATGCACGGCACGTCCGACAACAGCTGGTCAGAACCAAGAGAAAGAAATTCGCCGGCCCAACGGGCCAGGGCGTGCTAAGATCTCCGGTGCCTGGTTAACAGTCTTTCTAGTTCGCGCGCGCGGGGCGGCCCCTGGGGGTCCCCGGACGAAAAGTACCCCGGCAAGGTCCCGGCAAGTCCCCGGCAAGGTCCCGGCAAGGTCGGGTCAGAGATGCCGGAGTTCTGTTTCGGAGTCCAAGAGGGCTCCAGATCGGTCCAAGAGGGCCCCGAGAAGCTTTCTAGGCGGTCCAAGAGAGGCCCGAGACGGCCAAAGATCGCCCGAAGACGCCCCAGATGGCCCCAAGACAGCCCAAGAGGCCTCCAAGACGCTCCAAGGGCCTTCCAAGAGGCCTCCGAAGAGGGCCCCAAGTTGCCAAAATCGTTGGTTTTCATTAGTTTGTTCGATGTTTTTTTGCGTTCTGGCCTCTTCGCTTCCGGACGCTCCAAGAGGGCCCAAGAGGCCTTCAAGACTGCTCCAAGACGGCCCACGAGGCTCCCAAGACGACCCCGGAGCGGCCCAATAGCGCCCCCCAGACGGCCCAAGTGCTGCCCAAGGCGGACCAAGAGGCCCCAAGACGGGCCCAAGAGGGGCTCAAGAAGGGAACCGAGAACTGAAAAATCGAGCCCTCCGCCCCAGAATGCGCCCAGGACCCCGAAAGAGGCCCCAAGAGACTCTCCAAGACACCCCCGAGACGCCCCACTAAGCTCCCGTGAGGCCCCAAGAGGGCCAACAACGTCAGGCCCCAGGCCCCAAGAGGACCAATAAATACCGGCAAGAGCCCGCCGACCCCCCCCCCAAGAGACCGTCACGAGAGCTCAGGAGGCCACCATGGAGGCCTCCCGAGTTCTCCAAGAGGCCTAAAAAGAGACGCCAAGAGGCCCCAAACGGCCCCACCGAGGCTCCAAGAGGCCACGAACGCGCAAGCAAACGCCTGCGATGGCACAGTACGGGCCGGCGGAATGAGCGAAGCGATTAAATAATGAGCCCACCAATCGCGCTGATGAGCACGGTGTACAACTCGTAGTCAACAGAGAAGGTGGATCTCAAAGTAGAGAACCAGACTGTCCACGGTATAGCCACACCCGCAGCACGCAGACAGAGGAGAAAGAGACTGTAGTCGACGGTATAGCCACACACGCAGCACGTAGACAACAGCCAAGTAGAAGAAGTACAAGTTCTGCACGAAACACAAGTCGGGACACGTCGCACACAGACAATATCCCTTCCGCAGGCCGCGTTTTGCAGGGCAGCGACGGGCCCGCTGCCAGTGACCGCCCTCCACGCACCTGATCCCCGCGTGAGCGATGCCACGAGGGGGGCAGCAAGGCTACTGTGGGGAGACGGCCCACCACTGTTTCTTGCGCTTTTTTTTTTGGGGGGGGGGGCCTGGTTGTTCGGGTGGCCCTTTGCCGCGTGGTAATCACTGCTCACTCCGCCGCCCCGACCCAGGCGCAGCTGCCGCGGCCGAGTCCAGTTGACGTCTAGGCCCAGCGCGTCGCTGACGACCCGTAAGTCGCACTTGTGGCTGCGGAAGGTATCCAGGGAGGGGTGGCAAGTTTGCGGGTCGTGCCGAAGCGGGTCGAGCGCGCCCGCGCTGCCGGGCACGGGCTGCCGCCTGGCGAAAGCGTGCCAGGTGCCAGTGAACATTGGCCCCAGTGTGACTTGGAGCCGCCATATCGCGTCGCCGGGTGTCTCCCCGGGGAGGTCCCACTGGATGTTGTTGATTCCTGTTTTGTACAGCTGTTGTCCCGTGCCGGGGTCCTTGGGCTCTGGCCATTGGCGCGGGTCGGGCTTTTGGTGCCGCCGTGCATCCTGGCTGCAAGTCTCCGACGTACCGGCCTCGTTGTCCTGGCTGGAGGGCTCGCGATCTGCTCGCGACAGCTCTGGCTGCACGCTTGGCGGGGTTTTGCGGGAATATGCAGGCCGCAAGGTTGGCCGCCAGGCGGGGGTCGGATCGCGTCCGCCGGCCAGGGCAGGCGCAGTCTTGTGGAACGTGGGGAAGGGCCCTTTCGCTGGCGTTCGCCTTCGGGCCTGCGCCCGCCGTCGCTCCCAGGCGCGTCCTCTTTGGACAGCGCAGGACTCTCTCCGGTCTCTGGGGCGCCGCTGGCTGTGCCAGGCGCGCGCGCGCGCTCGGCGGCGCAGCTCCCATAGCCGGGGCGCGAGCTGCTTTGCCAGTGGTGCCCTGGGCGCCCGGCGAGGGCGCCCGGGGTTCGCCGTCCGTAAGAAGCTCACTGACAGGGAAAGGGGGGCGAATAGGCGCGAAGAGGTTTCTCCCGACGAGCCAGCGGATGGCTTCGCTGTCTTGCGTCTGGATGGTTGCTCCGTGGTCTCCCTGCTGGGTGCGTGGCGCTCCCAGGGGGCTGCTGACGGACTGATTGTTCTGAGGGGGGGTACTTCGCGGCTTCCGCAGCCTCCGCCGTCTCCGCCGTGACTTCCCACACCTTTCCTGTGCCCTGCTGGTACTGCTGAAGGAGGGGTTGTTAGTGTGAGCTGTGCACTGGTCACTGCAAGCTACCGCCTCTCGATTCCCCACTGGGACGTCATCGTCTGACAACGATGCGGGGGGTGGTATCGTGACCTCTGCCTTATCTCCTCCGCCCTGCGGGGGGCTGTTGCTGCTGCTGCTGCCCTGCTGCTGCTGCTGCAGCTGCTGCTGGGTCCTGTTGCTGCTGCTGCTGCTGCCGCTGCGGCAGTTGCTGCAGCTGTTGCTGCTGCCCTGCTGCTGCGGCTGCTGCTGCTGCTGCCCAGCTGCTGCGGCTGCGGCGGCTGCAGCAGCCCTGTTGCTGCTGCAGCTGCTCTGCTGGTGTCTGCAGCTCTCCTGAACCTCCTCGACGACGACCTCATCCGCCTCATCAACCGCCCCTCGATTCCCCTCTGGGGCGTCATCATCTGTCAACGGAGCGGGGGGTGACATGTTGCTGCTGCTGCTGCTAGGTTTCGAGATGTCGCTGTGGGTATCAAGGTCTCTCGCGTCAGCGCCAGGCGCCGCGATCTGCGCCCGGGCAGCGGCGGGGACCTTCGAGGGCGCAACGATCCCGCGCTGGATGTAGCTTGCCAGCGATGTCAGGCGTGACGTGGCCCATGGTCGCCAGCATGCTCACGCGGCCGTTCTTCAGCTCTGCCTGCCACTGGCGAGCGAGATTCCCCGCGCAGCCATCCGCTGCGCAGCCCGCGGGGCGCCAAAGGCCCGAGGGGCCCTGAACGCCCAGCTCGCTCTCGAACATGAAGGCGCGCCGCGGGGATCCAGTGCGCAGCGCCCCATCGCCCTGGGCAGAGCCAGTCCGGCAGTCCTGGGGGGACACGCCGAGGATCGCCGACCTGGCAAGGCGGCCGTTCGCAATGTCCGCCGCGGGGTCGCTGGACGTCAACGCCGCGAAGGCGAAGTTGCGCGCAGCAGCCGTGATGTCCGCGGACTGGCCCTCGAGGACAGCGGCCGCAGCGAACGCCTGCTCTTCTCGCGCGCGCTGGCCAGGGTGCCCTAAGTGACGATGTTGGGCTTCAGCTCCGCTGCTGCCATCTCGCTCAGCAGCGCCATTGCCTGCTGCCGCTGTCGGCGCCTGCTCTTCTCGCACTCGCTGATCAGGGCGCTGCAGGGGATGATGCTGGGCTCCAGCTGCGCGACCACCATCTCGCTCAGCAGCGCCTTTGTTTGCTGTCGCTGCCAACGCCTGCTCCTTTCGCACGCGCTGTTCATGGCGCTGTAGGTGATGATGTTGGGCTCTAGCTGCACGACCACCATCTCGCTCAGCGACGCCATTGCCTGCTGTCACTGCCCGCGCCCGCCCTTCTCGCACCGGCTGTTCAGGACGCAGTAGGTGATGATGTTGGGCTCCAGCTGCACGACCGCCATCTCGCTCAGCAGCGCCACAGCCTGCAACCACTGCCGACGACTGCTCTTCTCGCACGCGCTGTTCGCAGTGTCGCACGTGATAATGTTGGGCTCCAGCTTCACGGCCACAGTCTCGCCCTGTAGCGCCACAACCTGCTGCCACTGCTGACGCCTGCTCTTCTCGCACGCGCTCTTCACAGCGCCGTAGGCGATGATGTTGGGATCCAACTTCGCGGCCACAATCTCGCTCAGCAGCGCCACGGCCTGCTGCCACTGCTGCCGCCTGCTCTTCTCGCACGCGCTCTTCACGGTGCCGTTGGTGATGGTGGTGGGCTCCAGCTTCGCGGCCACAATCTCGCCCAGCAGCGGCACTGCCTGCTGCCACTGCCGACGCCTGCTCTTCTCGCATGCGCTGTTCACCGTGCCAGAGTTGATGAACATGGGCTTCAGTTTCACGACCGGGGCCTCGATTAGCAGCGCCACAACCTGTTGCCGCTGCCAACGCCTGCTCACCTCGCACGCGCTGTTCACAGTGCCGTACGTGATGATGTTGGGCTCCAGCTTCACGACCAGGACCTCGCTCACCCGCGCCACGGCCAGCTGCCACTGCCAACGCCTGCCCTTCTCGCGTCAGCTGTTCAGGATGACGTAGGAGATGATGCTGGGCGCCAGCTTCATGACCAGTGAGGCCAGCGGCGGCGGCCGCCGCCACCGGCCCGCCCGAGGCGGCCGCGGCGGCGGCGGCGGCAGCGGCGGCCGCGGCGAGCGCATCGGCGGGCAGGCCACCGCCGCCAGCCGGCCCAGCCCTCGCAGCCGCACCGGCCCCGAAGGCGGCCGCGGCGGGGAGGCCGGCGGCGGGAGCGGCGGCACCAGCGGCCGCGGCGGCCACGGCGGCAGCCGCCGCACCCGCGGCGGCCGCGGCAGCCGCGGCTGGCCCCAGAGCAGCAGCGCGCGCCACAGCGCCGGCGGCCGCGGCGGTCTCGCTGCGGCCGGCCGCCGCCACGGCCGCGGCGGCCGCTGTGGCGGCGGCGGCCGCGGCGGCGGTGCCGCTGGCCACGCCGAGGCAGCCAGGGGCCACGCCGGGCCGCGGCGGCAGCAGGCCGGCCGGGCCGGCCGCGGCGGCGGCGCAGCTGGCGGCGGCGCGCCGCTGCCGCCGCCGCCGCGCCGAGCGCGACTCCATGGCCGAGCGAGCGGGGGCGCGGAGGGGGGCGAACCCCTCGCACGCCCCCGCGGGCGGGGAGGCCGAGGACCGAGGGGCGGAACCCGGCCACGGCCGGCCAGCCGCTGAGGCCCGCTTGAGCCAGAGCGGCTTCAGCCAGAATGGCTTGAGCCAAGGCTACGGAACGTCAAGAATTCTTCGGCCTTAGTGGGGCCTCTGGAAAGCGTCGCGTCGCCACGGCTGGAAACCCGTCGAACGCCTGATCAAAACGCACCCCTCGAAAGGTATGAGGGTGGGGGGGCAAAGCAATCGCGCTGCTCGTTTTCTCGAAGGAGCGGACCCATCGGAAAGGTCAGCGAGGGCTGCACTGCCCCCAAATCCAATCTCCCAGGGCAAAAATAAAAACGAGCCACGCGCATGTTCTCCTTGTCTGCTGACTCGCCATCGCTCGGACGTCAATTCCCCGTGCATGTTTCGGTTTCGTGCATGTTTGCTTCGCAAGATGATCTCACATGTTCCTCGATGGTCCTCGCCAAGAAAATGCACACGTCCGAGAGATGCCAAGCTGAGGTGAGGTGAGGGGCAACGTTAGGAGGGGGGACCAGCTCATGGGGGGGACCATCGAACTGGAATCGGCGATGCGTCGCCGATACACCAGCGGCCAGCCCTCGACGGCGAATCCGCACGCTCCTGGGCGGGGCGGGGCAATCGGGCACCCGTCGGCAATGAATGGGCGATCGGGGGTCGATGCGTCCCCTCCCCTGAGCCCACCCCCCTCGAACGTTGCCCCCGATGAAGGGGGGATCTGGGCCTCGCGCCTTTGTCCCTGGCCCACACGAGCGCGCTGTGGCACCACTCGCCTGGGATCGCGTCACGGCACCCGGCGGCAGGAGACCGAGAGGTCACGCTGACCTGGAGCGCCAGGGAATCACGAAGAAGCAGGAGCAAGGTCACGAGCGGCACCATGGCGGCCACGCTCTGGCAGAGTTACGGAGGGGCACGCGGCTTGCTTGAGCCAAGCTACGCGCGCGCGCAAACGGTCTCGAAATCAGGTGGAGAGCGTGGAAGCACGAGCACGACGCAGGACGCGAGGTCGCACACTCGCGTACTTCAGCGTCAACCGCGCGCTGGGCCCCCGTCCCCAAACAATGCTTGCACTACTGGTTTCGCACCTCTCTTGCTAAGTAATTTGGTGGGTTCCCCGGGTTTTCGCACACTGCCGGCCCGTTGGCGCCTGATGGGCGCCTGGTGCGCTGACCATGTCCCCCCGGGTTTCCCCCCGATGCCTGCCCGTTGGCGCAGCGAGGGCGTCTCGTGCGCCGGCTGGTTTTCCCGGGATTCATTCTGGTGCCCGTCCATGGGCGCCTCGTGGGCCCGCCATGTGCTTGCTAGGTTCCCAGGTTGCCGCTCGGTGCCCCCCCGTAGGCGTTAGCTTACAACCGATTCGCTGACTAGAAAAACTGCACCACAGAGATTGCACAGCCTATACTGCACCACATAGCACGCCTCGCGTAGCTTACACCACAGAGCTTGCACCACATACATTGTACCGCAGAGGTTGCACCATACACAGTGCACAACAATGATTGCGCATCTTAGGTTGCACCACATATCTTGCACCACACAACTTGCACCGCGTATATTGTATCATACGCGTGTGCATATTATGCATTTACACAGACATGTATATACTATGTATGCACGCGCGCTTGAATACTGTAACAAGTAGCTTGAACCAGGCAGTTTGCATCAAACACCTTTTTCACGACGTCTTTTGCACATAAGACGAAGTCTGCTTGAACGTAGCACAGCTGTTCCACCAGCGATTTAGCCACAACCGAATGCAATCACCCTCTGTCTGGGATCCATGATGCCACACATGCCAGTGCTTACTCTAACTCGTGTGATGCATAATCTTCCTCACGTTCAGTTACCTGCTCCTCATTATCGTGATCCTATAGACTCCTCATGGCCGTCATCAACTACGCTATTAGCATCATCCTCATCGTCCCTGTCAGCAGCAGCTTCAGCATCCTCGTCATCATCAGCATTCGCTCTTTTAGAACTGCACAGTCATGTCAGATCGTGCGTGCGTTTAGCCCGCCTGCAGCGTTTGGGAAAGAGTAAAGAACATGTGATATATCATGTGGCCGCGCGGTCCCCTCCGCTTCCCTCCTCTGGTCCGGCCCCTCAGCGCGCAACCTCTTACGTTCCACTGCCGTTTTGAGCCTCAGGCGTTTGGGCGCAAGGACGCGGAAAAGCAAGGAGTGCGATGTTGCCAAGGCGCGGCTCGCAGACGGGAAAGGTTTCCATGGTCTATAAATCCGTCGATCAACACCTCCCCTCCGGAGTCTTGTTCCCTTTATCTATCCCCTGTTCCTTTTCCTTTCCCTTCTGACACTCCCCTCCTCCTCCTCTGCCCTCCTCTCTCCCCCCCACCTCCCCTCCTTCACCTCCCCTCCTCTACCCGCTCCCCTCTCCTACCCGCTCCACTCTCCTCTCTACCACTCTGCCCCATCGCTCCCCACCTTTTTGCCCCTTCCTCAGGTCCTCACCTCCCCACGGCTTTCGTCTCAACTCCTCCGCCCAAGTCTCCCTACCCATTTTGGCTCGCTTGGCGATGGGAGCTCGGGGCCACACCAGCGCGCACACTGGCCCAGCTGCTGTCGGCTAAGCTGCATCGAGCCAGGGTTCGCGGCTTGAGGGGTTGTCAGGTGACATGCAGAAGCCGCTAGTGGTCAATCTAGTCTTCTTGTTTGCCAGGACCAGCATCTGTGTAAACTTATTGGACTCGCTGCAGCTCTTTACCAGTGTGTCGAGGGGCCCGAGGCGTACCCCAACAGGGCCACAGTGCTGGAGTCTGGCATCATTAGCTAAGGTGCGAGCTTCTCCCACGGCCACGGGGGAGGGCACGATAGTGTTGGGGTTTGGTGGACTGATAGCACTACTTTGACTGAGTTTCCTGTCCTGCTTCGGTATGTAAGCTCCGCCCCAGGCCTTGGGCTGGGTAGGAGGCACAGGACCTCCAAGCCCATCTAAACCCTCCTCCCTGCGGCCCGGGGGCAATTCAATAAGACCAGCTTCGACGGGGCATGTTGTGGACAAATTTATTTTGGGTGGTATGCATAAATGATATGGTACATCTTCTCCGAAATGCATGGGGTACGTGGTCTTTTGCATCTAATCCAAACCGTGGCCAGCGTCCGCGGGTGCAGCTGGGATGGATAGGCTGGTCAATAGTTTGTTGCGTTTCTCCCTTGTACGCAGTTGCTCGCGCAATTTCTGAGTGACAAGAAATCGTGGCACGTTGGTGTTTCGAGGTCATGTCTGGGAGTGATCTGCTGTTGTCCGCAGTACTGCGTGAAGCACTGGAAACACTGGTTAGTTCACCTTCTTTTGTCAATGCCGATTCGGTGGCGTTATGTCCTCCGCTTTGCTGTTTGTGATCCCTGGTGTTCGCCGATCTCGCCTCGTCATCACATGTGTGTCATCATACGCATACCCCTCTCACACCGACTTGGACCATCGTTCTGCGGCTGTTAGCCTTGCGGGTAAACGTACGCGCGGGTACCAAAGGGAAAAACATCACACTGAATATTAGCATAAGGAAGGAGTGTCCATGTGCAGTCGGCACTGTTTCTCGAGGGGGGTCTAGGCGCTGTGAGGTCAAGCGGTCGCGGCCGCATGCGCATTGCGTCGCCCCTGATTCGATTTCCAAGACCCCCCCCCCTCCCGCCTCCGTCCCACCTCCAGTCCCCCACCTCTTCCCATCCACTCCCCTCCCCCTCCCTCCTCCCATCCCGTCCCTTTTGCCTGTTCCTCTCCCCTCCCGTTGTTTGTTCCCTCCCCGCTTTCCCTTGTGCACCCATGTCCGTTACCGACCCCATACCCCCCGATGCCCTCCAATCCCCTTCCTCCCCCTGCACCCACCATCCCCTCCCCTCCTCTGCTGTCCTCTCCCCAGACTTCCCCGCCCGCTGGTATCCCCAAACTCTGTTTCCACCATTCCTTCCCTCTTCGCGTCGGGCGCCCCCCAACAACCGCGATGGCCTTTGCCTCTGGTGGCTGTACGTCGGCGTCGGGAACCAGGTCGCCACGCCGACCCGGGAGCTTGCGATCCTCTGGCAGACCTCTTTTCTGTCTAGCTGTCGCTGTTTTTGCTGCCCTCTCTCTCTCTCTACCTCCCTCTCTCTCTTCCTTTCTCTCTGTCTCGGATCGAGAATGCCTGGCACTCAGGGCGAACCCCGACGCGAAGCCTCCCGCTTCTCGTTGCCCGGCGAGACCGGGCCCGCGCCCTGCCAGCGCGGGACTGATTCGCGCCCCCCCCGTACCCCACAAACGGCCGCAGCCATGACTCCGAATTCGAATGACCGCCGCCACCTGCCCTCCAAGCGGCCTGCGCCGCGCAAGCCACCTGTCGAAGACACTCCCCTACGTCGCAAGTAGCTGTGAGTCACCTCGCTCGTCAAGAGCAGATACGACCGCGCCACCCAGGCGCGCAACCTCCTGGCGCAACACCACGTCGAAGACCTGCAAAGCGCCTTCGACAACCACCAAGACAACGCCAAGAAACTGAGTGCTGCCTTGGCGCGCCTCTGCGCATCCAACAGTATCAGCTACACGCAGGACCACTTCGAACGCACCCAGCAAAAACGAGAGGGCACCACAACCACTCTCGACCGCCAAGCCGCACGCTCGCAGGCTGCGGCTGCGGATTCGGCGGCCCCCTACGTCAACTTTGACACTGACCATTGGTCTGTCCCGGTCACCTCTGCGCCCACCAAGGGCGCCGACGGCACCACGTACCAAGATGACATATCCTTTCATGGCATCGACGACGGCGAAAAGATCCTCAAGCAAACCCAAAAACCCACTTGTGCGGGCACCGCCTTCGCGATCCCCGCACTTACGCGGGAGCTCAAGACTGCCGAGCCAGCGCCGACTCACATTGGCGGCGCCGTATACCAGCTCGGCACCAAGGAAGTCCAAATGCAAACAGAACGTCGCCCAGGTCCAGCTGGGCCCAGAGCGCCGCGTGACTTGGATCTTCGTCAACCTCCACGAGACTGAAGCTATCGCCGCGGCGCCCTCACTCCAACAGCCACTTGAGGACCAGCTCTCTGGTGGTGCCCCCGCCAACGGCGGGCCCCGGCAGCAGGGCCCCAAAAGGGGGTGGCTCCGCCCAGGGCCGCGCGCGGGAGAAGAGACAACAGTCTAAGAAGGACGAAAAGCGCCGCCAGCTCGACGGCGACCTACAGGACACCTTCACTGCCCTCTTCCACCACCACTTCTCGGCTGTCAAGATCCTCGAGCCCTGCGAGACCCACGGGCGCTTCGGCCCCGGACTTGGGAAACGGCCCCTGGCCGCGACCTTCGGAGTTGCGCAGCGCGACGCCGCCGCGGCCCCGCGCGCCTCCGGGTTCGCGGGGGCCGCGTGCGGGCCCAGCGACCTCGGCGCCGAAACGCCCACCATGGACCAGCACCAAACCATCTGGCACTACGGGGGCCGCGCGGGCACTCTCGCTGAGGCGCGCGCCACCTGCTCTGAGCTCGCTGGGCACGGCGTCGCGAAGCACGGCAGAACCGGCGCCCTAGGCATCCGCGCGCCGCGCGCTTCCCAGATCGCCCGCGACATCGCTCTCCGCGCCCGCGACGCCGACGCGTCGCTGGCCACGGCGCGCTACAGGATCACAAGTATCGAATCCAAGCACGCCACCATCACCCGTGTCAGCAAGGCCCTGGTGGCCCTGAAATGGCCCTGCAAAGTCTACCACGCGGCGTGGGATGGAGAGACGGCGTCCCGCTTCGCCCTCGCCAGTGCTCACGCAGCACCGCTGAACGCCGCAGCGAAGGTTCAGCAGCGCACCGTGCCCTGGACCATTGCGGAGGCCCCTCTCGCCGAAGCCCCCCCTCAAGAAAGCGCATTCCCATATAATGGCGCCCGCCGCCATCCGCGAAGCCCTCGTTCATGGGGTCTCTCGGGATGGCCACCTCGGCCCATCCCCGCAGACTCTGATCGAGAGGGCGGCCAGCCGCCGACGCCCCGTCGGCCCCATGACCGCCCCTGCTCCAAGCGGCAAGGGCATGGCGCCGCGCGACCGCGCCCGCCAGCGCCACGCGCCGCAAGCGCCTTGCTGCCCGAGCAGACAGGGGCCCCACTGGCCCCGCGAAGACCGAACCAGCGGACCCCGCAGCCGCGCCCGCCCCCGTGGAGGTTGATTCCGAGGGCCCCGCCGCGGGGCGGGCCGAGGGCGACCGCCCCGCGCGGCTAGCGGAGGCGCCGCCGCCCCCCGCCCCGGGCAAGCCCATCCCTGGCGCCGACGCGGTTCGGAAAGCGACGCATCCCTCGAGGATTCCCGCGGGGGTGTCCACGAGGTCGGATCGCGCAGCGGCGCCCCCCGCGCCACCGCCGAACGTGTTGAGCACATCGAGCACGCCCGTGACCGGCTGGCCCAGCAGGTCCACGGCCTCCAGGGCAACGCGGCCCAACTCATGGCGCCCCAATCCACGCTCGCAGACGCTGTTGTCCGACTCGAAGGAGGCCTCGCAGCGGTGGCAGACGAGCAGCCCATCGCCGCCAACGCCATGCGCAGCGATCTGCAGCAATTCCTGATCTCCCTCCAGGCAGGTGGCCCCGATCGTACTTTTGCCCCGGGGAGCGCCGTGCCCCTGTCCACCGTCGCTCCAGCAGTCGAAGCCCCCGCGCCAGGCCCCGCCCAGGGCGCCAAGACTGCCGCTGCCGCCCCAGCTGTCGCCGCGGCCCCCGCCGCGGGGGCCGCCGCCAAAGGCAAGGGCCAGATCGACGCGGCCCCCCTCCCCCCCGCATTGACGGGGCCCCCCGGGGCCCGCCTCAACCCCTGGAGGAGGTCCGTCGCGAGGCTCGTCTCTCATCTCCCTTCGCAGCGGTCAAGCTGCGCCCCACCTCGTCCTTTACCTGTGGCAGTTTTGCGCCCGCCACGCGCGCGCGCAGCGCATGGCGCGCCCGCGCCGGCGCGCCGGGGGCGCGCGTGCACGGGAAGGGGCGCGCAGGTTTGGACAACGCGCGCGCCCCTACAGTCCGCAGTGCGCGTCTCGAAACGTCCCCCCGCAAAAACCGCCGCGAGCTGAAGGCCGCGCGCGCCTGCGCCCTCGGCCCGGTGCTCTTGGCGCCCAGTCAGGCTCAAGGGCGCCCGCTCTCAGGCGGCGCCCCGCCCCTCCCCGACTGGCGGCCGAGCGCGGGGGGCCTCGGTAGCCGCGCCGAGCCGTTTTACCCTTGCTTTGCAAGTGCTGACGACGAAAACGCCATCCCCTGCCCAGCGGGTGCCATGTGGGCGCCGCCCTTTCTGGCCCGCTGCAGCGCCGTCGAGCGCGCTCTGCAGCCCCGCGCCCCGACGGCCCCCGCGCGAAACGCATCTGCGGCGCGCCCCGAGGCCAGGGGGCGGTGCCCAGCCGCCCGCGGCAAACTGGAGCGGGGGCCCCCCGCTTCGCCGGCGCGCCCCTGGCGCCAAACCGCACCAAATGCGACTTCTCCAAGCCCTGGGGCGCGGCCGGGGGGGCGGCGCTCTCAGGCCCGCCTGACCGGGCCCCCTGCGATGGCACACTGGACACCCACCCTCGCCCAGACGATGGCCCCCGAGCAGGCCCCATGACTGAGGCGACGACGAGCCGCCCGGGCGCGCCGCTGCCGCCGCAGGTTAACAACAACGCTACACCTGCGCAGCAAGCCAGGCGCCAGGACCAAGCCCGAACCACGTCCACAGCGCCAGCGACGGGCAGCAGCAGCAGCACCTGCGACACCAGCACTACGCTCGCGACGCAGGCGATGTTCGGCACTGTCCCAGCACCCCAGGTGACGCGGGGACGTCGGCACATACGACGCCAGCATCACGACTGCTGCGCGCGCCCTGCTCGGCGGCGCCCCTGCGCCCCAGGGGGTCAAAATTTGGGCCCTGGCGACGTCGGCATCGCGCCCGCCTGCGCCCGCCATGTTGACGATGTTCGGCGCCGCCCCGGCACCCAAGGGACACGGGGATTTTGGCATCTACGTCGCCAGCGCCACGCTCACCATGCGCGCCCAGCTCGGCGACGCCCCGATACTCCGAGGGATTTCAGGATCTGGGCGATGACGACGGCAACACCACGGCCACCTACGCACGCCAAGTCGGAGGTGTGCAGCATCACCTCGAACCCCCCGGGGGGCTCGAGGCTTCGCGTCAACCACGCTTCGCAAGGGCGTGCCCGGCCACGCTGCGCACGCCACACCGGGCAGCGGCAAGGCGAACCTCGGCAACCTCGCGCCCGCCGCCAGTCGGCGACAGCGACGGCCATGGGCGGGTGATCATGACAGTCACTACCCACTGGCCTCCACGCCGGCGGTTTCGACCCCGGACACCACGGGGGAACCCCCCAGCGACGGCCACGCTCTCGCCACCCGGGCAGAGCTGTTTAAACGCCTGAAGACGCGGCTCGCCCTGCGCCCCCGCGCGCACACCTGGCAACGCGGCCCGCCGCCCGCCCTCTGCGCCCCAATCCAGTCAGTGGCCGCCGCTGGCACGACCACCCGTGGCTGACCGCGCCACGCGGGCAACGCCCCGCCAGCCTGCTTGGCGGCGCGACAGCGCGCGCTGTCGCGCAACATCGCCACAGATGACCCCGCCCGAGGCGCCCACCGCCGCAACGACCCCGACGACGACAACGATCCCGAATGAACTATTTTCGCCCTCCGCGCCTGCCTGGGGCCCGTCGCAGCGGCCCGGGCCCATGGGGGCGACAGTGTGGGCGTTGTGGCAGCGTGGCTCGATGACTGTTTCACATGCGCTTCCGCTGTCCGACACCTACCGCAGTCCGACCAGCCATTCGCCAACGCCCCCCCCCAGTCGAGCTCGGGCGCTCGCGAGCCGCCGTGGGCATCTGCCTCCATGCCTGGCGCCGCGCCGAGCTAGATCGCCGCCGCACCTCGGCGGCGCTCGAGCGACTGCAAGGGCGGGCCAGGATCGAGCGCTTCTCAGAGCTCATACTCGAATTCCGCTGCGCACGAGCACAGCTCGCTGGCCCTGGGGGGCGCGACGCCCCCCGACCGAGCCACGCGCCACGCGCGCCATCCCTCTTCTCTCGAGGGGCCCCGCCACCGAGCGCGGCAATATTCGCGGAGCCCCGCCGCGCCGCTCTGCCCCAGCCGCGCGAAGCGCGCTGCAGAGACGCTGCCCCCAACGCCGCCGGGGAGAAAACCGCGCCGCGCACAGCTGCGCCCCCCGCGACAGGGGCAGGGGCGCCGCTCGAAGGGGGGGCCCGGCAGCCCCGCCGTGCCTAATGCCCGACAGCCACGCACGCACCGCGGCGGCGCGCGCCGGTGGGAACGCGGTCGATGTGTACGCTGACATGGAGGGCTGCCATGGCCAGCCAGAAGGTCTGGACTAGCGCAGCGTGGCCCCCACCTGCCGCGCGGTCGGGCGCAAGGCGCGCGCGGCTCCCGGCGCTGCGGCGCGCCTGGGGCCGCGGATCGCGCCTGGCGCTCGGCGTCGAGCCTGCGCGCCCGCTCTCGCGGATCGCAGCCTGGGCTCGCCTGCGGCGACAGAGAGCGCGCGCGACCACAGCCGCGCGCGCTCGCGGACGCGGGCCTCCATCCCCGATCGTGCCCCCGCACCCAATCTGCGCTTGTGCGGGCCACCACACCAGGCACATCATGGATACGGGGCGCGCCGGGCACGCCAAAGACAATTAACGCACTGGCACACCAGGCATACGGGGCCCACCAGGCACAACAAGTAACGAAGGCAAACGGGGCACACGGGGCACATCAAGAACACCCAAACGCCCCTGGCACACCAGGCACACAAGGAACACCGAACGCACCAGGCACAGGGGGCACACTACAGGCACAAGACACACGAGGCGCATCAGGGATACGGGGCGCACAGGCACACCAAAGACAACTAACGCTCTGCCACACCTGGGGTACAGAGCCCACCGGGCACACCAAATCACTAAAGAACACGGGGCGCACGGGGCACATCAGGCACACCAAACGCATCTGGCACACCAGGCACACCAGGAACACCGAACGCACCAGGCACAACGGGGACACACCGCAGGCACCAGACACACCAGGCACATCAGAGATACGGGGCCCGCCGGTCGCAGAAGTCAGGCCTCGCAGGTCGCACACGTCGCGCAGATCGCACAAGTCCCACAGGCCCCGCAGGTCGCAAAACCCCCACAAGTCTCACGGGGCCCGCATGTTTCAATAGCTCCACAGGTCGCATCATGGTATCCTGACATCCTGTCAATACTACCATCGGTCGTATTCGCTGACGAGAGCTCTCATGCGCACGAAACAGATTATCATGTGGAGTCGTTCCGTCGGGGTACTCTGTTTTGGAACGGCGGCGAACGCGGGCCCACTCAATTGCACGCGACCTGACTGCCCGCGCTGCGGTCACGGCCGCACCCAGAGAGCAAAGGCCCGCCGTGACAAGAATGCCTACGTGCCTACGTTTAATGGCTCGACGCCTCCGAACTGGGCACAATACAGAGTCGCGAAACATACAACTGCACGAACGCCCGCGAGCCTGATCACCGCCCAAAATCCGCGAACCTCCGCGCGGCGAGGCCGAGACAACGTGTGAGATGATGGGCTGCATCCCTCCCGCGCCCCCTCCCCTCCCCCGAGTCCTGGCGACATGGGCGAGTCGACGCACGTCTGGGGCCCTCAACCAGTCTGATTCAGACCCACCGACTCCACCCTCCGCCCAAAGGACCCACGAGAGCACCCCAGATGCCCGCAAGAGACCGCGAACAACCCCCAATGCGCTGCCCCAAAAACTCTTGAAGGCCTTCACGAATCTCGCAGCCAACGCGACGCTGCAGCTCGTGGATCCAGCGACCCACCTGGCCTTCTCGCGCTCTTCGTGCGCCCCCGCCTCCGACATCACAGGGGCGGGCCGACCCTTTGGGCCGCCGTGTGGCCTTTTTGAAAGGTCCCCGGGCCCTCTTTGGGAATCTTCGCGTCCACTGGGCACTCTATTGGAGCCCTCTTGGGGCCTTGGGGGATTATTGGGCCGTTGTGAAGACTCCAGACGGCCAAGGTAGCCTCAAAGCTGCAGAAAAGGCTGCAAACATCTGGCAAAAATGACGTCTTGTCATCTTCGTGGGCCGTGTTCCACCCGTCCCTTTCGGCGAGGGGTTTCCACTTCCTCCCACCCCCCGCTCCCATGGCCCTCAAAAAATAAAGCTGGGAGAAGGTTCGAGCGCCCAAAATTGCCTACACGGAGGCCGCTTGGGGCACCCCCCCCAAGCCTCACAATTGCTTCGCCCAGGCCCGAGAGACGCCAAAAGGAAAACCAAGAGAGCCCCATGACGAATCCAAGAGCGATCAGCATCGCCCTAAACAACTCCAACGCGGCCCAAGATGCCCAAGAAAGCCCCCAAGATGGCTCCAAGAGCAGATACGGCCCTCCAGACGATTCTACCCGGAGAACCTTACGACAGACTTTGGGGTCGGCGGCAGAGGCGGGAGCCGAAAGATTAGCATAGTCATCATAACTTGCCAGAACCACCACCATCATCACAATCATCATAATCGTCAACAATATCTTGCCCATAGTCATCAACATACTTATCATAATCGTCATCATCATAATCATCATATTGATCATCAGAACCATCATCATAATCATCATAATCATCGTAACCATCGTCATCGTAATCACCATCACCATCATCACCAACAGCTTCAACAGCACAATATACAAGGCACAGCAAGAACGAACAACAACGAACAACAACGATCCACAGCGAACAACAACAACGAACAACAACGAATTGCAACGAAAACAACGAGCAACAACGAACAACAACAAACAACAACAACCACAGCAACAACGACAACAAAATAACAGCAACAACGAACAACAATAACGACTAACAACAACGGACACCAACAACGAACAATAACAATAACAACAAACAACAACAACGAACAACAACAACAACAACGGACAAATACAGCAACGAACAACAACGAACAATAACAACAGCAAACAACAACAACGAACAACAACAACAATCACGAGCAGCAACAACAATGAACAACAACAAGCAGCAACGCCAACAACAAACAAAAACAAACAACAACCAACAACGGCAACAACAACGAACAACAACAACTAACAACCACAAACGAACAACAACAAACGAACATAACACCAACAACACACAACAACAACCAACAACAATAACAACAGCGCAGGAAAAGACAAGTCAGCGAGTAGCCTTAAGGTGACTTACGGACGGCCGGTCTGGGCAACTAACCACGTGTACCGCTAGTAGTAGTAGTAATACTGATGATGGTAGTAGTCATAGTAGTAGTAGTAGTAGTAGTAGTAGTAGTAGTAATAGTAGTAGTAGTAGTAGTAGTAGTAGTAGTAGTAGTAGTAATAGTAGTAGTAGTAGTCGTAGTCGTAGTAGTAGTAGTAGCAGCAGCAGCAGCAGCAGCAGTAGTAGTAGTAGTAGTAGTAGTAGTAGTAGTAGTAGTAGTAGTAGTAGTAGTAGTAGTAGTAGTAGTAGTAGTAGTAGTAGTAGTAGTAGTAGTAGTAGTAGTAGTAGTAGTAGTAGTAGTAGTAGTAGTAGTAGTAGTCGTAGTAGTCGTCGTAGTAGTAGTAGTAGTAGTAGTAGTAGTAGTAGTCGTAGTCGTAGTAGTAGTAGTAGTAGTATTAGTAGTAGTAGTAGTAGTAGTAGTAGTAGTAGCAAACGTAGTAGTCGTAATCGTCGTCGTCGTAGTAGTAGTAGTAGTGGTACTGGTAGTAGTAGTAGTAGTAGTAGTAGAAGAAGAAGTAGTAGTAATAAAAATAATAATATTCGTATTCGTAGCGATAATACTAATAACAATTGTCGCCGTCGTCGTAATGATAGTAGCCGTAGCTTTAGTAGCCGACGACTACGACTAACCCTGCTGCCCCGAATAATGCTATAGCGACTACGAATACGAAGCGCAATAATCGCAGTAACACGAATACTCTCACTCGGATTGTCCTTCACTTCTTCCTCTTATTCCCAATGATCCCTCCTCCTTCTCCTCCTCCTCCGTTTCCTCGTCCTCCTCCTCGTCCTCCTCCTCCTCCTCCGCCTCCTCCTCCTACCCCTCCCCTTCCTACCCCATCCGCCTCCACCTTCTCCGCCTACTCCCCTCCCTCCCATCCCTCCCCTCCTCACCGTCCTCCTCCTCCTCCTTCTCCGCCTCCTCCGCCCTGACACCTGATTCACCCTTCTTCATACTCCTCCTCCCCGTTCCGCCCTCCCTCCTCCTCCGCCCTCCCTTCTCTCCTATATCTCTCCCCCTTCCCCATCCCCCCCCCTCATCCCGGGGGTCCTTCACCGCAGGCTGACGGTCGAACCCTGCCTGGGCAGTGCGCATCACATCGAAGGCGCGCCAAGGTCAGCCAGGAGGGCGAGGGTAGGAGGGAGAAGGGGAGGAGGCAGTTAGATTGTGTATGAGTTCGGGGTAAGAGGCTGCAGAACCATCATAGACATGTTCTGGATGTGTTTGAATGTGCGTTCGACTATCCGTAACAATGATGGCTCAAGCCACTGGTTCGCAAGCTTATGCTGGAAAACTGACTTTGGTAGCGCTGACGTGGTGGCAAGTCCTTTGAGACTCGCCGACTCTCTGCCCTCAGCTTCGCCGTTAAGGTTCTGGCTCAGCGTCGAGTGCGACGAGAACCCTTACATGTATCAGCAGCAGCAGAAGTACGCGAGCAACAACACTTGGCTCATCGTACGCGTGTTTGCAGCTGCAATTTCACCGATCCTCATCACCGTCAACATCGACACCAGGCTTGTTGTGCGGACGCGCACAGCCATGGACTACGGAGACACCTCAGGCAACGGCGGCGGCATATCTCTCGACACGTTCAACAAGAACACGCCGCCAGGATGGCGGCCAGGCAACGGCAAGTACCCGCTGCGCCGCTACATCCAGTTGCTCAGGCTATGGTGGAGGCAGACGGAGCTGGCAGAGCATGTTTCAGGTCCAGCGATGGCAGGACGTCTCAAGGTTCGGCGTTCCAAATAGCGATGAAGATGAAACGTGACAGGCTGGACCTCACCGCAGGAGTACGACGCGAGATGGAAGGAGACGAACTGCTAGCTCAACCTTCACATCCTGAGTGGCAAGACGCTGCAGGTGTTCTACATCCCGCTGAGCCAGCAGGAGCCTCATTGCTCATGGATCTTCTCGTTCAGGAGTTCGAGGTTCAAGACCAAGCCATGTCAATCGTGGCCTTGTCAAGTTTCTTCTCACTCACCAGAGGCCACCTACCGATGAATGATTTCCTCACAATGTTCTGCCTATGCTTCGAAGAGGCCTCTGACAAAGGAGGCCTGCAGTTGAACAACGTCGGCAAGCGCTTCCTGTTGCTACAGATGTCAGGCATATCAGAGAAGATGCGGACCGACCTGCGCATGCAGATTCAAGGAGATTTGAATCGTTTCCCCGAGCTCATCGCCTTGATGCAGAGATGGCCAATCATGAGTACCAAGGCGCAACATCTTCGATTCCAGCCATAATCTCACAGTATTGGACAGATGAAGGAGCCTACTGGGCGTCAGACTACGACTATCCTGAGACCTGGGTCTCAGATGGATCGTGGAAGTGGGTTGGCCACGACGACGAATGGCAAGAAGAACCGTGGTACGACGACAGCACCGACTGTGAAGCCAGCTTCGACGAAGAAAACGGCACCTACGACGAAGAGCACGAGGAGTGCGCGGAAGAGGACTTCTACGGTGGAGGGGGTCAAGGACGTGGCAAAGGTCGAGGCCGCGGTAGCCAAAAAGGACGAGGAGGCCGCAAGAGCGGAGGCAAGGCGACCTCTCAAGATGGCTTCACGACATGCGGCTTACCTCTTCACTCGAGTGCGGACGCCCTTTACCGAAGACCTTGTCGGGTTCGTCGTCTAAGACGGGCGACTACTATGGCAAGAAAGGAAAGTACCAGAACAACAGCAAGGGCAACTATCGTAGCAAGCCCAAGTCAAACAAGAACGGCAAGGACGGACGCTCCAGTGGAACAGGTTTTGGCAAAGCATGGCGAGGCAGCAGCAATAGCAAGGGCAAGAGGAACGGCAAGAACAGTAGCTACTACGAGGACGACTCTTATCAGTACGACGAATCTGATGGAGACAGTAGCTGGTTCGCTCATGGTATGACTTCGACATATGATGGAGACGCAGTGGCCCCAAGGCCTGAGTTGTTCACCTTGGGCTCGCCCTCGCAGATGATATCAGCTGGACCGAATAGTACTCTACCCGTCAAGCAAACAGTCCAGTTTGGCACGAAGTTCGATATGGACGCTGCAGTGGTCACTCCTACTGAACAGACGACGATGCTTAACTTTCCGACAGACCAGGCAGCGCCAACAGCACCCACGCCTGGATCATCTTCTACATCAGGAGATGTGCGACCACCAGCTGGCCCGCTGCTCAAAAAGTCCATATTCATGACAATGGCGACGATCAACATGGCGTACAACTTCCACGCGAATGGCGATACATTCGGCACCATGCATGTGGTTCAAGGTGTGGGAAGGCTGGGACTCCTGGTGGACACAGGAGCATCCTCAGCCCTGATGGGCACAGACACTTTGCGGATATTCCTGGATAAGGTCGTCGAGCCTGTGGGCATCGAGAACGAGGTATCCTTCGGCCCCTCTACGTCCATGTTCACAGGCGTTGGAGGTCGACCTGAGCCAGGACTGCGAATGTGCACCATGCCTCTTGGAGTGCCAGGGCTGCCGGGAGCAACCTTCTCAACCGACCTGATCGGCAACCAAGGTGCATCATGTCCTGGACTGATGCCGCTTCCAAGCATGGTGGATTGTAGTGCAATAGTAGCTTGTGGAGTCTATGACAGCCGAGATGGCAACATGATCAGATCGGCGCCTGGCAATAGGAAACACGATCCTCCTCGAGTGGCTGTGGTGCGGATCCTCTACACCGTCTCGAACCACTACCTACTGCAGGCGGACAGATTTGAACAGACTGCTTTCGAAGTTGCTGATGAACAGCGAGAGCTCTGGAAGGTATTGAAGGCCCATTGGTTTGAAAAATATCAACAAGGAGTTTCGGCCAACATCGAGTGGGCGTTCAACCATGCCAAGTCGGAGATCGAAGGTCCGCCACCCGCAGAAGCGGAAAGGACAGGTATCGGACTTGTTCAAGATCCTCCGAAAGAAGCTCACGTATCAAGTAATGAAGTACATCACGAAGTTCACAAAACATCTGTTTCGCCGGCAGCAGCAGCAGCAGCTCTGTTTTCACCAGACCATCAAGGTTTTCAACGCCTACGTCAACTCCAGAACAAGAGGTTCACATCTATCTGGATGGGCGTACCAGGTCAAGTTTACACTCAAGACGCATAACCACAGGGCATAGGCGAGAAGGGGAAGCAGCAGTTGGAGAAGAACTACGTCTGCATGCCCGAGGAATTATATTACTTCAGTGGCCTGATCGTCATCCCCCCTGACAAAGCGGAGGAGTGGCGTCAGCGAATATCTCAGGAATCTCATAATTTGGAGCTTCTCGAGAGCATGGGTGGCTCAGGACGGCTCTCGCTATGCGCATGCATGCCGGGCTTGGCGATCAGCTTTCCCCGAGATTTCAGGTACGGCTGGGATCTTCGCCGCAAGGCTCACCGAGATCTCCTGGACAAGATCGACAAAACCTTATCAAGGTTCTAGTCGCCAAGATGCTCGCGATGGTCAGCTTCCACAGCCATGAAGGAGGCTTCGAATCTCCAAGCATCTCGACAAGCTGAGTGTCCAAACCTACAGTGGGTCTCTCAGAGGTTTCGGAAGATCCACAAGGAAGGACGAGCAGGCGTCCTCGAGAATCCGAGGAGCTCAATGATCCTCAAGAGCTCGCCTCTAAAATCCATCGCACAGTACGGCAAATTCGGACATCTGGATCAGTGCCAGCTTGGAGAAGTGGATCCTTCAACGAGGGTCTCAGTAAAAAAGCCGGCCTTTCTTTTCATGATCAACATAAGCCTGGCACGCGTCCCACTGAAGTGCCAGGGCGACCCGAATTGCAGCGAGCACTCAGTATTGCATGGTTCGTTTCCAAGCACCAGCATCACCAAGACAGCTGCGGCGGCTGTCGACCCATGCCCAATGGTGACGGCCATCATGCACGACAAGCACGATTACCTGCAGTGTAGAGTTGTCAAGGATGGTGACGAGACGTTCTACACTCACCGCTGGAACTGCGAGACGTGTCGCCACGGGCTTTCACAAGAAGCTACCCGACGGCACCAACCCTCCTACGGCCCCACACACACGTGCGGCAGGATGCAGGTTTGCGTCAGGACGCCAAGGCATACCACCTGGTGATGTTCCAGCTGCTGCAAGCGGTGCGCCAACACCTCCTGGGCTACATCCTCCTCTACCGGGGGTTGCTCCAGCAGCCGCGACAGCAGCGCCAGCAGCTGCAGCAGCAGCAGCAGCAGCACCAGCAGCTGCACCAGCAGCGGCACCTGTCGCACCTGCAGCACCACCTGCAGCACCAGCTGCAGCGGCAGCTGCAGCACCAGCGGCAGCAGCAGCATATCCTCCTGGACCAGCTCAGGCAGCGGCGGCAGCTCCAGCAGCAGCAGCAGCAGCAGCAGCAGCTGTCGAGCCTCCTCCTGAGGCCGTAGCTCCGCCGACGTACATCGAGCCGAGCTTTGGCCTCAAGGCAGCCGAGAAGGTGCTTCGAGACCCGAAGGCCTCGGTCGAGAAGAAGGCCATCATCATGGGCATGCATATCAAGTTCTGGCATGCGGCTGCCATGGAGCTCAAGAAGATGCTCTACCGGGCTGGCTATGGCAAGGAGGTGCTCGACCTGGTTGACGGCGTCGTCGAGCGCTGCACGGAGTGTAGCGCATGGAAGCGCAAGTTGGCACGACCGCAGGTGAAGGCCATGCTGTCAGAGCATCTCAACTACAGGGTCCAGACGGACCTCTTCTTCATATTCGACAAGACCTTCATCGTGCTGGTCGACGACTGCATCCGTTGGTGCCTGGTGGAGGAGCTTCCACGCAAGACTACCGACCAGTGGGTGACCGTGGTCTTCAGGAACTGGATCAGGTACTTCGGCCCGATGACCTTTTTGGTTGCTGACCAGAAGGGCGCCATCACGAGCGACCTCGTCGGCAAGTGCTGCGAGAAGTTCGACATCGCCCACGACTTCGGCGGATCGCAAAGGCACACGGCTGCGCCCATCGCAGAGAGAAGGATCGAGATCATTCGCACGGGCGCTCAGCAGCTGTGGGCAACAGTTCAGAAGACGGGCCTGAACACGGCACAGAGTCAGGTGGTCTGTGAGACTGCGGTGTCCACCAACAGTATGCTGAGCTACAACGGCCGCGCGCTTAACCAGGGCTTGCTGGGCCACCAACCCAGAGACCTGTACGATCCCGAGGTCCAGACGCTCTCTGCCGCTGCCGGGGTGCTCGAGACCTCTCCAAATTCTATCGAAATGGCCATCCGCCTGCGCATGATGGCTAAGGAGGCGATCCTGCAAAGCATCGTCGAGGATCGTCCGGCCGTGGCCCAGAACACCAAGATGCATATGTTCAATCCGGAGGGTCGCGCTGAGATCATCGATGGCTCGAAGGCAGATCTCTGGCGCGAGCCAGATTCCAAGGGCGATCCTGGCTGGCGTGGACCATGCGAGGTCATCAAGGTCTACCAGGACGGCTCAAGAGCAGTGGTCGACTGGAGAGGCCACATCATGCTGATACCCATAAGGCACCTTCGCCCGCACATTGGTTTCGCGTGGTTGCTTCACCAGAAGTACAATGACAACAAGGTCCACGCCATTCAGCACGAGTTCAACGACACGGTCAAGCAGATGATGGAGATAGTGGAGTCTGGAGCTGCGTACTCATCCTACACCTACGGCCTGGTGTACTCGAGCGCGGAGCGCAACTACGTCATCGTGCCGCCCGACCTCGAGCAAAACCCACCACCATTGTGGATAGTGGCTCAGCAGGTGCACGCAGGAGTTCTCAACGGCACGAAGTTCGACGGAATGCAGTTCGGCAACAAGTGCAACAGGACGGCTGCGATTTCGGCGGCACAACGCGGACAGCTCATCACATGGAACAACAGTCGCCGTGAGAGCTACATGATCCGCGACGTGGTGCCCGACGAGGCGCTGTCACTCTCGTTCTGAAGGCCATGGAAGGATGAAAGCATCCTGCTCTACTTGAGTTACAGCATGCCGAACGACGAGATCGAAGAAATACCAGAAGTGGACCTCAGCGGCATTGGTGGTCCATCTCCCATTCCATAGATAGCATCGCCATGGACGTCGTTCGGAGGCTCATGGATGGACGCTGGAAACGGTGAGAAGGATCAACATCGCCAAGGAAGCCTCGGAGATCCTCCACGACCTGGGGCTCACCAACCTCAACAGCATCAGCTGCCCCAAGTTCCAGTGAAGTCTCCACCTGCATCAAGGCGGCCTCCTGAAGCAGCGCAGCCAACTCCACCACCAAAACGAGTACCGCATCCAGCAGCAGTGCCAGACGTGCCCAAGGCGCCGCCAGCACGACGCAAGGCATATGGCATATTCACCATGTGTGATTTGATATCAGTCCAGAGGTCGAGGCTGGCGCTGCGCGGCCGCCGCCAGGAGGAGGACGAGGAGCAAACGCAGTGCAACGAGCGTCTGTTTCAGCACCGCCGCCGGCGGTGTCTGCAGGGTTCGTTCCACCTGCACCTCCTGCGCCGCCTGGAAGTCCAGGCGCCATCGACCCTGACGATCAAGCTGACACCGACATCGTCAAGCTATTGCCGCCCCACGGACGACAGCGGGAAGGACGGGGATGTCTGGTTTTCCACCTCCACGGGCAGACGCACTGCAGTCCTGACAGTGCCGCCCTGAACAGAGCGGTCGCAATACAACAGGTGAGGAAGAGTGGGGAAGATGGAAAGGATAGGATAATATGTTTGGGAAGTGATGAGGAATGAGTAGGCGGGTCTTGGGCCAAAATGGAACGGACCCCTCGCTCATGACCTTCAAGCTCAAGGAGTCTACTGGGACAGCCCTCATTACCAATTAACGGGTCTCTAGACTCGAATCTCACAGCGCCCCGACAAACAGTGAGCTTGATGGGTCAAGAGGTGCGCTTAGTCAGCGCCCTTAAACAAGAGGAGGAGTCGTGCCATCGGCTTCAACTCTGCTGCCATCTTGCCTTGAAATGTGAAGGGCGCGCTCCTTTGGGGGCTTCGAGCCCTCGTCCTGGCACGCCACTCTGAGCGAAGCTAAAAGCCGCCTTGGTTCAAACAACCGGCGTAACGCACCTGAATATTGCCTCGCCTTCGTGCCAGGAGTCACTCGGCCTGAGGCGATCCTGAAACAGCACTTGCCTTAGGTTCACCCTCCTGCTTCTGAAGCTGCCTCTGAGACTCGGCTCGGGACCGACCCCTCATGCGAGGGTCCTCTCCGCGACGCCCCATGGCGCCGCTTTCAGCAGACAACCGCAAACGCCCGGGCCGGAGCAGCTCGAACTGAGCCGCATTGGTTTTGCCCATATCGGACTTAGTCGTGCAGTCCACGGGAAGGAGGGGGCGGAGCATCCACCCGATGACACTTCCGACCTTTTTCATGATATCCCGAACGACGGTCACATCAATAGCAGCCCGACGATCCGATATGAATCCATTCGAAAGCTTGCTAAGAGTGTCATACATTCCCTTGGCGTCAACAATACTCAGACACTCGGCGTCGGATGGGGAATTGAGCTCAAAGTCCCTCCTGGGCAGGGCCGCGAACGGACCCACTTGGCCCTGCCACGTTTCGGACACGACGTTGCCTCAGGCCACGTCCTCATACATGAGATGCAACCGCTGAGCCTCCGCGAGGGCCCCGGAGAGAGCAAGGGTTTCGCTGGCGAGCGCACTCGCGACTTAACGCTTGACACGACACGATCGCCAAGCTAGAGGCGTGGCCCGTGCTCTCAAACCATGCGTCAGTGCATTGTCGGCGAGATAGACATGCCACGCCTGCTGGGGAAGAAGGCAACCGTCCGCCCCGACGCCGCCACAGTCGCTGGCGGTGGCAAAGATGCAGCGATTCGGGTCGAACTGGCGCACCACGACTGGCATGCTGGCGGTAGACCGAAGGTGGTCCACCATCTTGTGGGCCTCGAGGAGATGTTTCACGCGCGGACTATTTACTTTGGTGGCGAGGATGGACGCACCCCCCGCAGCTTCCGCTCGAGACTCCCTTTCGACTCAATTAAGCCCGCAAACAAGGCTCCGAAATTCCGCCACCTCCGAGCCGACAAGCGGACTCGAATGGTCACCCCTTCGGCCCCGGGACATCGACACCTTGTGAATCTGCTCCAAGATGTATTTCTCCTGGTCCACAAGGATCCTAGGACAAGAAGTGCCCTGGCCAATCAGCCGCAAACGCCTACCTATGTACTCGACCCTTTCTTCGTCGAGCTGCTCCATTTTGCCGAGGGTAAAACGCTTGCGAAACTCCCCCAGATATTGGTGCTTTTGACCCGGAACGAAAGCAATGGCCCAATCATCGACCTCCAACAGCACCTGGGCGATCAACTTGCCGACCTTCCTCCTAGCAGACCAACATGGTTCGAGCTTTGTCCTGGAGAAACCCCGACCTTCTAGAAACCGGGCGGACGTCTCGTGGAACGCCAGGGGCGCATCATCGAGCCCATGCACCGGGGCAGCGAGCTCTATGAGAGTTCCTGCTGGAAGGTTGAGCCCCTCACATGGCTCGACAAAGACACGACCGCGCGGGCGTTTCAGGGGGTCCGACTGGCAAAAAACATTTTAACGTCGCCTACGTGCACTTCCAAACCGTACATCAAAGAGATCACGAGGGACAGCATGAGTGATTCCATAGACGGAGCGGGCGCATAGACCTGCAACTCGGCGGCATCCTCGTCCCGGTGGCCCCGGACACACCAGCGAGATTTGGCCTTGGGCCTGGCCCCCGCCCCTCCGGTAGGCTTCCACCTGCGGACCATCCTAGTAGACACGAAACGATTGGGGAAGAGAGCCCTCAGCTGTTTACCTTTAGCTGGAGCGTGTAGTTTGACTGACTTGGTGGCCACAATCCCTTCCCATTCGGTCAGATCCGAGGTCGAGAACTCTCGTCGCTCTTCGGCGGAGAGATCCTTCAGGCGCACCTCACATCCACGATTAGCCAAGAGAGGGATAGATATACTCCCCTGACATCTTCGTCTGGCGACACCATCACGTCAGCATTACCAGTGATATTGAACCCAGTCCCCACTCCATCCTTCTCGTTCCAGGGCCTCCTCCAGGCCCGCCATGGCGGTGACGAGTTCCTCATCGCTTATCTCAAGAAGCGCGTTCATCTCCGCGTCCTGCAGCTCAGGGGAGGGTTCCGGGGCGTCTTCCACGCCGGCCCCCCGACTCCTGACCCTTGGGACTGGGGATCGAGACCTGGGACGAGGAGGCCGCTGCCCCGCGAGCTCGCGGACCTGAGTCCGCACCCGACCAGCAGGGATGCCCCGGAAGTCCCCTGCGCGGGCAACAGCTCGCACGCCGGCCCTGCGCGCTCCCAGATCGAGAATCTCGTTCCTTAGAACTGTCCCGCCCATAATCCCTGGCCTATTGGACGCCACTCTCGACTGGGAACTGTCTGGGACTTGTCCGGCACTTTGGGTCGCAACTGCTGGTGGTCCTGGCAGAGGAATGCCAGTGTCTCCCAAGGAAAGCTGCGGCGCTGCCTCCGGCAGCTCAGAGCCAGACGCCTGGGCGGAGGAAGGCAACGAACCTGGGCTGGCCGAGCCTGATCCGAGAACAAAAGGAGCGCTCGCCCCCTCGCTCTCAGTAGTCACGTACTTATGTGGCCTCTCCTCCGTCTCGTCTTCCTAACATAAGCTGGCTTGCCGAGATCGAGACCTATCCACGGAGGGAGGAGGAGTCCTAGTCTCGCTGGGCGGCTCCGGCGCTCCGGAAATCACTGACCTCTCTCCGGGTATGGATGGCAACCCAGGAGGCGGGTCAGGACGCTGAACGTTGCCCCCCGGAGCGGACGAGGAAGGCCTTGGAGGGGCGAGTGGCTCCTGAGCCACGGGAGAAAGGGTCGACCTCGACGCAGTGACCAGGCACCCAGGCTTCACGCGGAGGAAGCCCCTCCGAGGCCACGTTGACCCCGGCCCCGGTCCGTCCCATCTGGGCCTCCCGAAAAAGTTTCTGGACCCCTGGGTCCGACACCGCCTCGGCCCCCTGAGCCTCGGGCGACGTCGCCAAACGCACTTGTTCCGACGAGCACTTCCAGAGGCGACTCCTCATCGCCGCCCAAGCGCCCCCCCCAGACTGCAGAAGCACCAGACCCGGCCCCTCCCACCTACCGCGCTCCAGCGCGCACGTTTTTTTGTTGGACGAGGTGGGGGCCCTCCTCCTGACGAAGACCCACTGTCCGGGATGCACCTTGGAGCCCCGATGGACGTTCCCCTTGGTGGCTTCCTTTTTGGGCGCGCTACCCCCTGCTGCGTCAGGCTCTGGAGGCTTCGTGAAGGGCTAGCTGAATGCCTACCGCGGTCGCGGCGCCATCGAATCATTGATCGACGCGGGAGCCCACGGAGACGCACGAGGAGGACGACTCTGCATCGGAAAATACGGGAAGAAAGAGCCCAACGTCCTGCCCCCGCGCACCCCCGCCCCTGCGAGGGTGGCGCAGCGATGGTAGCCTCCCGAGGTCCCCTAAACCAGGGAGGGCTACGGGACTACACTGGACAAAATCGAGCCCCTCTCCAAAAACTCACTGGCCACCCGAACTCGAGGGGAAAAAAATTAGATTAAGCGCTGATCGGATCCCCTACTACTTCTGGCACGGCCTCGCCACACGGCCTCTGGAGGGGTAGCGGGCGCCCTCGAGGCTGGAGTGCGCGCTCCCGGCCCGCGGCCATCGCCAGAAACGGGTCCCGCACCTACTTGCGAGCCTTCTTCTTCGCCTTGGACCCGCCCTTGCCGCCGCCCGAGCGGAACGCCAACCTCTCCACGACCAGGGCGGCACGGCTGCGAGGTGCAGCGTCTTTGCCTAGCTGGATGCTCAGAGATTGCAGGCGCCCGCTCTCGCGAGGCGTCAGAAACGCCCGGCGCAGCTCGGAGTGAAAGTTCACGGCGAAAATCCATCGATGGCACTCCGCTTCGCTGTCTGGCGACTCCTTGGTCTGGACGTAAAAACAACGAGTCGCTTGCACTACGAACTCCTTCGTGCTCACCTGGTCCCCCCGCGACGCAGTCACTTTCAGCGCCTGCTTCGCGCTCTCGGGGTCGATGCCCTGGTCGGCCGCCTTCTCCACTGACCCCCTCCCAGCCTTGATCGCCTCCGCCAAGCGGAACAGGAGGGTCTTCAGATATGTATCTGGTTTTTTGCCGAATGGATGCCCCATGTATTTGCCCTCCTCCGCCTCCTCTCTGGCTTTTTTCCCCTCGTTCTGGTAGTGCTTCGCTCTGGCCTCCAACGCCTGAGCTATGGGATTCGTGGTGCGAAGGGAGATGGCGAAGTTCTCGCCCCTGGCCTGGCCGCGCAACGTGTCCTCGTGCTGGAGGCCGAGGCGCGCGAGAGCCTGCGCGATTTTGTTGATGCTCCCGCCCGCCACCTGCCCGTCTGCCTCTGCCTTCCCTTCTCCCTCGCCCCCCCCCCTTCCTCTCGTTCGTCACCGCGTCGGCGATGGGGGCGAACATCGGCTCGGAAAGGCGCGCCAGGGCGAGGCGGTGGAGGAGGTGGTGCTGGGTGGTCGCTCGCAGGGCGCTGGGCCGATACAGCTGGGCACCTACCCGCTGCGATGTGACGCTGAAGGGCGTCCTTACGAGTAAATATGGCATGACAGTGTGGACATTCTTTTCGGCTAAGATGTTCATCCGAAAGCCCCAGAACGTTCCCCTCCACCCCGTGAGCTCTGAAACGATGGTTGAGAAGCCCTTTCTGTCCTCTGCAGAGTTTGCCGCAATCTGGGCATGGGAGCTCTGGTATCTCTGGACCCCCACCGTCGACGCCTGGTCGAACGTCACTCGGGGCGGAAAAGACAGAGACGCCTGCAACTCATGCACTGATAATCGTACGAACCATTCTAACAATGCCCGAGAAAGCTCCGGCACACCCGAAGACGGACCTCCAGCGCGAGCCTCAGCGCCCACAGCCTGCCATGCACTCTGCAGGTCTCCTAGCAGCAATTTAAGGCGAGCCGCGGCCACGAGCTTGTGGGGGGACTCGAAGCACAGGCGACCAAAAGCGACTGCACGCACTGCTTTTGTAGGGTCGTATTCTGGGGGGTCACGTGCTAAGCCAGGTTTGATTACTTGCTGCCGCCACTTCAATCGCCGAAGCATCAAGGTAGAATGAACGCTGTGGACTTGCGCTTTCCGTCTGATCCTCTCGTTCGGAACTCTGAAAAGGTGCGCTGGTGAGCGCAGCAGATGTCGTAGACGCCGACTCTGCCACCGTTCCAACCTCATGATGTCAGACTGGCACAAAATAGCAACCTCTAAAGAGTACAACGCAACGGAACGCACAATAGAACACCATAGCCGCATTCGCAATCTCAGGCTCACACTGTTGCGAAAGGCGCGCTGGATGAACGAAACAGCTCCTGTCGCGCCAGACCCCGCATCGCACGTTGGCGAGCGCAGTCGGACGCCGCTGCGTCTTGGCCCCAGGCGGTTTGGACCAGATCCCCTTCCCCGACCTGGCGCGCGTCGTCGTCGGACAGCATGTCGTTCGGCAACCCGGGGTTGATCCCGTGCACGAGCTGAAACAGCGCGTACCCGCCTCTACGCAGGTAGCGGTTCTTGGCCGCCGCGACCTCATGGAGAAGCGACTCCAGCTCGGCCCTACTGGCGATCAAGGAACTCTCCGAAGCTCTAAGCAACATTTGTTTCACCCACCCCCCGTGTCTTTCACATCTCCCGTTTTCCCAAGGGCTCTCCGCGTCAATGACGTGGTGAAACATTCGTAGATGCTCTACTCCTCGCTCGAAGCGCCCTTTGAAATCTGGCCCGCCGCCGGACAGATTCATCTCGGGCGGCCCAAAGGGCCGAACCCAGGCCCTAAGAAAGGCTCTCCAAGCCCCCTCCGAGGCACCATCGTGCACCTCCACGATCTGGAGATTGGTGCCGTGGCAAGTGCAGTTGAGCACCATAACGGACTCTTCCTCATGGCTTATATAGAAAGTGTCGACCGCTGTGGCCCTGTTGAACTGAAACGCGCGCGGCATCGCCACTGAGCGGTGCCCGGCGGGCTCCACCTGGGCCTGGCAGTCGGCACATTCGTATTCATCCCGGACATACCTGGTAACTTCTGGGCGAGCATGCGCAGCCCTCAAAACCTTCAAGAAAATTTCTTTCCGCGGGTGCCCGAAATTGGCATGAACCTTGTGAATCTTTTTTATATAAAAAATGGGGGCGTTAATGCCCACCTCGTGTTCCCCGGGGCCCTCCTTCGCCCCGGCCTCCTCGGCCTCTCCCTCGGGCTCCTCGGGGGGGGCGCCTCGACCCCGCCCTGACACGCCCCGAGCTCAGCCCCGCATTCCTCGGCCATCTCCAGAAGGGTGGAACGGCCCTCATGCTCGTGAATGCTGCGCATCACGGCACTGGCGAAAGCGTGGCAGAGCTTTGAAGGGTAGATCTGAAATTTTCTGGCGATGTGACCCCCCTCCAGATGACGATGAACGCGCCCCCCTCTGCACAGTCGCCCTGCGAGCTGACTTTAAAGGTAGGGGTCATTGGTCATTACCCTGGTGGCCTTCCGAGACAAAGCCCCCTCCTCGACCGAGAGGCCGAAGCGACATTGGTCGAAAACCACTTCCTGGACCCCTGGGAGTTCTCGAACCATCTCAACCACGTGCGTTCTCCATGCGTCGGCGTCATTAGGGTGCTCGAAAGCAACCCCGCACCTGCAGGAGAGCAGCCCTCATGCAGAAGGCGAGATGCTCAAGGGCCTCTCGCTCCTTGGCTTTCTGGACCTCAGGAGGTTCTGGGGAGGCACTTCGGAAAAGCTCCCGAATCGGGCTGAACTCAGCGCGCGGAGGTTCCAGGGAAACGAACCACGGTTTCTGTTCAGCCACCGGGCGGACAGCCCGCTCCTGATCCTTCTTGAATCGGAAGTCCCAACCTGTGGCGAGGTCCAGGCTGCCGAGCGATCGAAAGCAGGCTCCTAGAAGATCTCTATAAAAGACCGATCCCGAAGATCGGAGTCGACCCTTCGGTCGCTCCGGAGAGCCTGTAGCTGTTTCCTCTCGGATTTCGTCAGAAACACTTCGTAATCATCATTGGTCGCGTCCCCGAGGATGGTATTTTCCCAAGCTGAAAAGGAAGACGCTAACCCCCCTCTCTCGCCGACTCCGCTTCCGCGGGGACGACGGCTCCCAGCGAGACGAGCGAGTCCAGCACTTGGCGACGACGTGAGGGCTCAGGGTTAGCCGAGAAAAGAATTCCCCCTAAGGACGGCTTCTTAGCCCGTATCTCCTGAGAGGCGTGCTCGCTCACGACCGGCGGCCCTGGTGGTAGGTCGACCAGCCGGCCTCCTTCCATTCCCTCTCCTGCTGGGCCTTGAGGCGCCGCAACTCCGTCTCCGTTTCTCCTGGCTGCGCTGGCTTCCACGGGTCGTCCGTTTGCTTCTCGTTGCGACGAATATCTCCGGACTTGCCCTGGCCCGAGGACCCCTTGGTCGCTCCCTCGGAGCGTGGGCCCGCCGGGGCTGGTGGAGCGCAGGAGTCCGTCGGTGGCAGCGAGTAGCTCGCATCCGTCGTCAGACCCCGTCGAACCCGCCGGGAGGCCCGCCGCCGTGAAGAGCGCGCTCGGGTTCCTCGGCGGCGTCTGCGGGCCGCGAGTCGGGTAGCCTCCCAGAGGCGGTGGAGCCGTCGCCGCTGGAGCCCCTGCGCCCTTGGCCGCTTGGTGGCGCAGCTCCGCCTGAGACGCCATGGCTGGCGGCGCCTGAGTCCTGTCGAGCGGCTGCGCCCCGATGTAGGCCCACGATTCTGGCGTCGCCCCCGCCGGAGGCCCCGCTGCCGTGGGAGGCGCCGCGCGGGGCCCGGGATGACTCATCCACTGGCCCGGCGACGAGAGTCCACAGGGCAGGGCGGGTTCCCCGACGAGGCCCTTGCCATCAGCTGCGTCTGCGAGCATGGCCCCGGGTCCCACGACAAGCAAAACTACCATATGCGAGGGAGGAGGAGGATTGTCAAAGGTGAGAGTAGGCCGAGAATCGTCAACTACATTAACATGCAGACATGCCGCTCCGGTCATGGCTGATTTCTGACCCCTCCCGCTCTGACCCTGGCCCTGGCGCTTCGGGCACTCGCGAGACCAGCGGCCCTCCTGGTGGCGCAGCCGGAACCGCGTGCGCTTGATCAGCTCCTGGAGTGGCAAGCGCCCCTTTCGGGGTCGAAAGGTGCCGCCCGCCGCCCCGCGGCCTGGCCTGCGAGGCTTCTCGCGCCCATCGGTGCCGCGGGCTCCAGCGGGGGCGGACCTGTCGTAGAACTTCCTGTCTACCTTCAGCTGCCTCTTCAGGTCGCGATTATGCTTCCAGGTCTTGCGGCGCTCTGGGTTGAGCGCAGCGAGCGCGGCCTGGGCCACCCCCCCCCGACGTCGGCTGCGCCCTAGGTGGCCCAGACCTCCGCTTCCCCCTCGGAGTCGAGTGAGGAGACGTCCGAGTAGCCGATCAGAGAGTCGCCATCCTCGACCTGCCTGGAGGTCCCGACTGGTCACAAAACGTGGGGGGGGTCTCAAAACGTGCCATGGAACAATGTTCCGCCGAAGGTTTCATGCCAATCCCCCGGATGTGAAGCTGTGTGCGGAATCCAAGCGTGCCGCGTGTGTTCCAGGCGCGATTTCGATCGTCGGCGCTCGCTTCGCGTGGGCGCGCAGATAAAAAACTATGATTTTGCATTGCGCGTTTCAAGCGCAATCTTCCGGCGATAGGCCATGAGTATGCAAGCTCGTTTGAAAACGCGGGGAACGCTGAGGGTGGCCCAGTGCTTCCACGATTCGCGTGGCTAGCGCGGAATATCGCGGCGAAGCGGCGCGCGAGCGCCCGGACATTAGCCGCGGCTGGCAAAGAGAGGCCAGAAGTTAATCGGTTTCTCGCCCCCGACGACGGTCGGGGCCCTTTCGCCATTGTTCTGACTTCAACACCGCGAAACCATATAATTGTTGCGCCCGCGTAATCCTGAATCCTTCCAAAACACCATTTCTGGTGCGCTGATCATGGGGACCCGTGAAACTCTTCAAACTTGTATGACCGAATAAAGGCGGTGTTATGACGAGAGCCACAGTTTGAAAAGGAACCGCCAGGCCCTTCCGCGGGGCAAAATGGCGGAGTCCACCTCATTCGCCGCAGAGGCCCGCCAGGGGTCGCGGATTTCAAATCGGCCCTGGCCGCGTTCCTTCAGATAGCGGGGTTCGCGCTCACGCGCCCATGGCTGGCCCGCGGGGCGCGGCGGCGGTTTCCCTTACATTCGCCGACGGCCCGTCGTGGGTCGCGGATTTCACGTCGGCCCGCGTTCCGTATGATGAGTGAACTTGCGCTCGCGCGCCCGAGGCCCGCCCGCGAGGCGAGGGGGCGGATTCCCTTTGATGTCCCCTTTGCCCGTCGCGGGTCGCGGATTCCCGATCGGCCCTCCTTGAATCGCGAACGAATCCTCACTCACACGCCCGCCCGCCCGTGGGGCGAGGCGGCGGATATTCTTCCATTCGCCGATGGTCCGTTGTTGATCGCGATGTTCGAATCGGTTTTGTATGACTTCTGCGCTCGCACGCCTGCGGGCCGCCCTGGGGGCCAGGCCGTGGGCCCCCCTTTCGGCAAACAGAAAACAGAAAACAAACAAAAACACGCCCAACCAATCACAAGCCAGACAAGCGCTAAGCACCAAAACCAATTCAAAGTTAGTCAAAACACAACATGGGGTAAACACATAATATTAGCAAACGAGTTTGTGCTCTCGCCTGGGTGCCCGTCACTGTTTCGTGGCCCGTGCTTGCCCGCGCGGCATGACGTCGACCCTGCTTGACCGAGCTCTCCGCTTGGCCGAGCCCTCTGGCAGCCGTTGCGGGTCGAGGTCCGGTCGAGGGTTTTATTTGTATACCACCATGGCAGGAAAGCCCGCTGCACAGTCTTCAAAGATGTCGCCCGACAGCGTGCAGCCGTGCATTCGGGAGCTCTTGGTAAAAATGAAGGAACATAAGACACAGCCACTGCAAACGCAGATGCAAACACAACACAAGGTAATTGTTCAAAACAGTGATGGGTCGTTTCGTGTATCGCCAAACTTGCCGCACATGTTCGGCATGCACAAGTTACTCGGTCACCATGCGAGCCCGAAATTGCCGTCGTTCGCCCAGTACGTGCGTGCTGTTGACGAATATTTCACGCATCTCATTTCAGGTGATCAGGTGATTGGAAACACGTGTTACAATCATTGGGTACACGCCCAAGCGAAGATTGCGAAGCGGGTTTTCCTGACATGGCGTAAGACTTTGCCTGGCAGACCTGATCAGAAAATGGAGCCCGCTTTCGACCCAGCGACCCGGATGGAGCCAGCGGGCAAGAAACGCAAGGTGACGAAGGTCGACGTCGGCGGCGCCGACGAGGATGCTGCGCGCAGCTCCAAGGATGACAGAATGGTTCCAAACGTCCTACTCGTCGTCGCCGTCGTCGTCGTCGTCGTAATCGTCGTATCCGTAGTGACGGGGGCCGTTGTCGTCGCAGTCGTCGCCGTCGTCGTCGCCGTCGTCGTCGTCGTCGTCGTCGTCGTCGTCGTAGTCGTCGTCGTAGTCGCGGCCACCCTCCTAACCACGGGAAAAGGAAAGTGAATAGTACAAGGAGGAGCACGCGGAAAGGGGAGGGGAATGGGATTGGGGAAGGGTTGAGCAAGATGAGGAGGAGGAATGGATTGCGAGTAGGAAAGGATGAGGATGAGGAAAGACGGAGGAGGAGGCAGGGATGAGGGCGGGAGGGGGAGGGCGAGGACAGGAGGAGGAGGAGGGTGGAGAGGAAGAAGGAGGAGGACAGGGAGGAGGAAAGGGAGGATGATGACTTCGACAGCTTCGACCCCGGTGGGACGCTCATCGACAAGCGCACTGGAGATTATTTCTCAGAGGCCCCCCTCCAAACGAACCGCCCCGACCCGTAGTCCCCCAGAGCAACGCCCCGACCCTTGTCCTCGGATGTCCTCTGATCTCCCCAGTCGGCCCTCTCCTCGTTTCTCCTAGAGAGGTGGAGGGTGGGAGGGTTGATCGAGGTAGGGCGGGGGCCCGCCGAAAGGATGGCGCGAACGAGATTGCGGCGGCGGAGGCGGCCTTCGACCTCATGGAGGAGGACGAGGAGGGCGGCGGCGAGCCCGGCGCGGAGGCGGAGCACTGGCCAATCCCATAATCCTTCCCCCCTTCCGCCGTCCTCCCTCTGCTGACTTCTCCTTCCTCGCCTCCCTCGCCTCCCTCATCCCCGATCTCGCTCGTCCAGGTTCCGTCGCCTCACTCACCCGCCCCAACCCCCCTCGGCTCAATCGTCGGTCGTGCCGAGGAAGAATGGAACCTGGGCAGGTGAGGAGCAGGGATGTAGGCGGGGGCGGGGGGGGGGGATGACGGGGCTGGCCGCTGCCCCCGACAGGCGGCCGCCATCGTGCTCGACGAGGGAGCGGACTCTCAGGACAAGGAGGCGCCTGGGATTCTCCTTCTGACTACCTAGCAGATCACCCCGACCCAACCCGAAGTCCCGAATGCCATGTTTAGGGGAGGTGCGAGTCCATCGTGTTTTTCGATGTTCCTGGAGGCCCCCCCACTGGACATGGGGGCGGATTGGGGCCTTCGGGATGGGTTGGGGTGGCTCGGTGGGCAGTGATCCTCCTCCTCCTCCTCCTCCTCCTCCTCCTCCTCCTCCTCCTCCTCCCCCCCCTCATCCTCCTCCTCCTCCTCCTCCTCCGCCTCCTCGGCCCCCCCCCCTCCCCCGGTGCCTTGGAAGACAGCTGCGTGGGCGCCCCGAGGCCGAGGGTGCGGCGCCCGCGACAAGCGCGCGCGAAGAATGCCCAGACCCGCTTGCTTCCACCCTCCTCTTCGTCCTCGTCCTTCTCCTCCTCCTCTTCTCCTTTCTCGTCGTCGTCCTCCTCTTCATCCTCCTCCTCCTCGTCCTCCTCCTCCTTCCTCCTTCCTCCCCTTCTTCTCTGTCTCCTCCTCCTCCTCCTCCTCCTGCTCCTCCTCTTCGTCGTCGTCGTCGTCCTCCTCCTCCTCCTCTTCCTCCTCCTCCTCCTCCTCCCTTCCCCGCCATGCCTGCCCAACTCCCCCTTGCTCCCCCGCCGCGCCCCGGCAGAGCCGTGCCCTGCAGAAGACACGGCCTCTCTCTCTTCCTCCCCCATCATTCCTCCTCTTCTCCCTCCTCCTCCTCATCGTCGTCGTCGTCATCATCATCCTCATCATCATCATCATCATCATCCTCATCATCATTATCATCATCGTCATCATCATCATAATCAGCATCATCAACAGCATCATCATAATAATCACCAACATGGTCGTCATCATCGTCATCATCATCATCGTCGTCACCATCATCGTCATCGTCGTCATCATCATCAGCATCATCATAATCATCGTCATCATCATCATCGTCAACATCATCATCATCATCACCATCATCATCAGCATCATCAATATCATCATCATCATCATCAGCAGCATCACCATCATCATCATCATCATCAACCCTCTCCCCCATCCTCCTCCTCCTCCTCCGCCTCCGCCTCAGCCCCCTCCTCCAATCCTCTTCCGATCGGTCCTGCACGCGGAGGGTGCTGCCCACCTCGGAGGGGGCAAATACATCGTCAAATGGGAACACCTTCAGTTTCTAAAGGCCCCGGTCCCCCTTATCCTCCTTTTCCTCCTTCTCCTTCCTCCTTCTCCTCCTTCTCCTCCTCCTGCTCCTCCTCTTTTGCCCCCGCCCCTCCTTCCTCTCCTCCTCCTCCTCCTCCTCCTCCTCCTCCTCCTCCTCCTCCTCCTCCTCCTCCCCCTCTTCCCCCCCCCCCTCCTCCTCCTTCTCCTGCTCGGATCGCGGGGGAGGGCGCCAAAACATGCGCCCCTTGCCCGGCGCCCCCTCCGCCCCTCCCCCATCGAGGCGCCGCCGCTGGAGGCCGCCGTCGCGGCCGAGGAGGCCATGGAGGCGCCCGCCACGGAGGCCGCGCCCGAGGCGCCCGCCACGGCCAAGGAGGCCGCGCCCGAGGCGCCCGCCACGGAGGCCGCGCTGGAGGCGCCCGCCACGGAGGCCGCGCCCGAGGCTGCGCCCGAGGCCGAGGAGGCCATGGAGGCGCCCGCCACGGAGGCCGCGCCCGAGGCCGCGCTGGAGGCGCCCGCCACGGCCCAGGAGGCCGAGGCCGCGCAGGAGGCGCCCGCCACGGAGGCCCAGGAGGCCGACGCCGCGCTGGAGGCGCCCGCCACGAAGGCCCAGGAGGCCGAGGAGGCCATGGAGGCGCCCGCCACGGAGGCGGAGGCCGCGGCCGCGCTGGAGGCGCCCGCCACGCCCGCGGCCGCGCTGGAGGCGCCCGCCACGCCCGAGAAGGCGCGATCCTCCTCCTCATCATCCTTGTCCTCTTCCTCCTCCTCCTCCTCCTCCTCCTCCTTCTCCTCCTCTCCTCCTCCTCCTCCTCCTCCTCCTCCTCCTCCTCCTCCTACTCCTCCTCCTCCTTTCCTTCTCCTCCTTCTCCTCCTTTCCTTCTCCTCCTCCTCCTCCTCCTCCTCCAGCAAGCCACTTATCGGCGCAGTCCGAGAGCGGGGGATACTCCAGATTTCGCAATAAAAGGGAGGGGGGTCAACCCCTCCCACGAGAAGTTTTTACCCCCCCCCCGTGGGGGGACCCTCCAAAACATCGTCCCCAGATCCCCCCAGGCCCTCCAGGATAGCCTGGAAGAGACCCCCCCCGAAATGAGACCCCCTCCCTTCTATTGCGATATCTGGAGTACCCCTCCTCACGCGATCAATATTCTCATAAACCGGCCAAGGCCTAAAATGCCCCAGTGCCAGGTTGTCGGGTCTGGGAGAGGATCAGGAATAGCAATATGCGGCGAGGACGATGGGAACAGAACAGAACAGAAGCCTTGCGCCGGCCACAGCGCGTGAGCAATGGGTGAAAATGTGCACGGAAACGGATGCCTTCAGCACGCCGCCCATGCTTTGACCGCCTGCTCCCACCTGCGAGCTGCACCGCCCTCTCGGCGGAAGTAATCAGCAAGTCGCTCATGGGAGCCGGCAACATTCAAGCAGTTCTTCAGCACCATGGGCCCCCAAGACTGTCTCGGGCGGCCTCTTCTCCTTTTCCCAAGAAGGCTCTTGAGAACCAGACCGCCCGGCTCAAACACCGAGCTTCTGACTGGATCTTCGTCTGGTCTTCTCGCCAAATGGCCCATGTACAACATCTGTCTACGCGCAAGACTATGGCTCAGAGGCGTCTGTTGGCTGATCTGCAGAACTGCACGGTTCGACACCCGACTGATGTACGACGGAGAGACTCTGCAAATACGTCTGAGACAATAATTCTGGAACCCGTCGAGCCGTCTTCGCTCGGCCTGGTTAAGACACGCAGTGAATAATACATACGTGAGTTTGGAAACAACGCAAGCATTAAATATACGTAGTTTCTGTCTCCTACTCAAAGTCGAATGCGACCATATTCTTGCAAGCACCTTGAAGTCACTTCTGGCCGCCCCAATTCTCCGACTCAGTTCTGTGCCTATGCGCCCGTCCGAAGCAAGAGACGTCCCGAGATAAGTTAATGATTGCTTGGCTGGGATGGGGACCTCGTTGCGTCCCAAAATATCAGCTTCGGTCCTTACTTTCATAAGTTCCAACTTGCCCCAATTGAACTGCAGCCCGCACTGGCCCCCGCACTCCTCAATGCAGCGCATCAGCTCTTGAACGAGGGCTGGGTCGGAGTCTATGAGCAACGTGTCGTCCGCGTACACGAGCTCCCTCGCAAACTGGTTTTCAGGTATCGGTCCGGCGCGACTCTGAAGCAGCGCGTGCGCGTCCGTGAGAAGCGTCGTCATCACAATGGTGAACAGAAAAGGGGACAGCGGACAGCCTTGGCATATGCCGTACCTCTGCTGATGGATGCTGGACGTGGCCCCGAAGTCCCTCACGACGAAGTTGCGCTCGCTGTAAATCGACACGACGACGTCCACGAAAACTTCTGGGCAACCAAATCTCCGCAAAGACCCGGCGAGCGCGTCCGGCGAGACCGAGTCGAATGCCTTGGCCCAGTCGAGTGCCAGGAACAAGCGACTTGCATCTCGTGTTGACCATGCGTCGTCCAGCACCCGGCGGGCTAGGAACACTGCGTCTGCCGTGCCCCGCCCGGAGCGGAACCCGAATTGGGTTCGCCAGATGCGGTCTTCGGCCCCCGCCTGCTTCAGCCTCTGGAGCAGGATGGTTGCGAACAATTTGTAGCCGATGGGCGAGATACTGATGGGGCGGTAGTTCTCGCATTCTGCAGGGTCGCCCTTCTTGAACAGCATCGACACCCTCGCATGCCTCCAAGCTTCTGGGATCTTACCTTGTCTCCAAACGTCGGTGTAGAATTTTGCCAGATAGCTCGGGAGACCTCCCGCGTCGCTCGCCGCTGCTTTCCAGAATTCGGGTGGCACCCCGTCAAGGCCAGAAGCGCGTCCTCGCTTCAATTTCGCAGCTGCGGCCTTCACCTCCCCCACTGTGATATCACCCATGGAGATGGGCAGGTCGTTGTCGGCAATCCGTGCAGCAACTGGCGGTGCCACTGACGTGGGTCTGACTGCCCACTGCACCCTCTCGAGGTAGTCGGCCAGAGTCTCAGCACGCTGGTCCGTCTCCACAATGCCCTTGTTGACGTCACGAAGCCTGCCCTGTCTGCGGACAGGGCCTTTCCGGAGCCTCCTAATCTGATTCCAATCAGCGGATTCCGTGACCGATTCGATCCAAGCGGCCTTGTCCCTGGCAACCGAAGCGCGGATTTTCTTCGATAGGCGCTTCTCCTCGTCAGTGTCGCCCTGCCTTCTGGCGCTCCCGCGGCGCTCGATCAGCCCCAGCGTTCCGGCGCTCGTCCACGGCCTTGTGGTCCGCCTCGGAAGGAATGGCAACGTGCGTTCGGCAGCGTGATGAAAACCGTCCACGATACGACTCCAACCAAGATCGACATCCTCGCCTCCAGCTGCTGTGTCCTCGAAGCCCTCCAAAGCATTCAACATGTTCACGTTGAAAAAACAAGCGGCGAGTGGGTCGGAGAGGGCTGTGACATCAAGGCGTGGACTCTGACTCGCAGGCGCCGTCTTCTCAACTGACATACGGACACACGCAGTCAACAAGAAATGATGGGTCGACAACGGCACGTCGTGCCTAGCAGCCGCGCCAGTGATGTCCCGGAGAAAAGTCCTCTCGCAGAGTACGAAATCGATCTGCGAGTGCGTCGAGGATCCAATTTGTAGCCCGGCAGGCGTACCCACGTTGTAGTTAGTGACAAGGTTGTGATCCGGCACGTCAAAAAATGTGTTTGCAACGCACATGTTCAGATTCTCGCACATCTCAACCATGAGGTGCCGGTTGGCGTCTTCCTTGCACGTCTGGTGGGGGTGTTTGAAAATATAGGGCCCCACCGCGTCACTCTCTCCATCGAGTTGGCCATACAACTTTGCATTCATGTCTCCTAACACAAGCTTGGGTCCATGAGCGGATCTTGTGGAAACGAATTCTGACAAACTCGTGAAGAAGTCAAACCGCCGCCGGAACTCGTAACCGCTGTGCGGCGCGTATGCAGAGAAAATAACAGCTTTACCTCCTGGGATCCGAAGCTTGAGCGATGCCATGCGGTCCGTCGCCTGGCAAAATCCAACCACAGAGTGCCTGAAACTTGGATGTACGATGAAGCCCACTCCAGCCCGCTCGTCCTCTGGGTCTCCCGCGCCGCCGGAAAGGACAACGAGGTAGCCGGAATCCGTGACGTACGTGGTAGACTTTGATGTCCATGTCTCTTGTAGGCACAAGATCTTGATATGTAATTTATCCATTATGGATTCTAGCTCAATTTGTTTCGAGTCTGTATGCCCTTCGATGTTCCAAGATGCAATGTTGAATTCGTCAGCCGTGGCAGGGCGTAAACGACCACCCCGAGCCGCAGAAAGTGACAACTTGGCTTGGCCAGCTGGATGTCCACATACTGCAGGTGAAACGTCATTGCTCACGCACAGTTGGCGCCCCTACTTGCTGCCCTTGGCGGCAGCCTTCCCTTTCCCCTTCCCTTTCCCGAGGCCTTTGGACGGGGTCTTGCCGAGCTTGGCGTTGAGGTTCGCGACCAAGTCCTGGAAGTTGGCGTAGCCGTCCTGCTTGAACCATTCCTCCCAGCCCGTGCCAAAGTCGGTCTCAAACTTGTTGCCCACGATCCTCCCGCTCACCGCCACATCGGCACCGACCCACACCGTGCCCTCCGGGTCCGCCCAGACGCTCTCGGCCGTGAAGCCCCACTGCTTGAGAAGGTGTTTGACGCTAAACGCGAAAGACGTGAGGATACGCTTGGGGAGAACCATGTCCCTCTTTGCCCAAATATCGTTCCCGCCCTCCTTGAGAGAGGCCTGGCGGAGGAGTTTCACGGCAGTGTCCCTGTCAGCACGGCTCCTGAATCGAACGAAGATGAGACCACGAAGCTCCCCTTTAGAGTACACCTCTGCCGGCTGCGGCCCGTAGAGGTCCCACATGTTCGCCTCTATCCACTTCTTCGCGTTCTCCGTGCTGCCGATCGTCTGAAGGCCACCGACCGCCGCAGTGTACTCCTCGTATTGGTTCCCATTGCTCTTCTGCGTGTTGTCCATCAGCTTGAGCTCCGAGATCTGGGCCTCCAGCATCTTCAACTGTTCTCGCACTTCTGCATCTGTCCGGGAACCCGCCGAACTGGTTTCCAAGTGCGTCAGGCGCGCGTCCATGTTCTCCATCTTGCTCTCTACCTCCGTCGTCCTCTCCTCCATGGTCCCTCCGATCTCTGTCACTTTGCGCTCTAAGCCCTCCACCGCCTTCCGAAGTGGCTGCACCTCCTGCTTCAAAAGGTTCGCGATCTGCTGGAGCGTTGGCGGCTGCGCCGCTGCCTCCTCCGGAGTGCCCGGTGCCATTGGCGAAGATATCTGATGTACCTCCGGGCGCGGCGGGGACAAGTCGAGGTCGTCATCCATCTCGTGGAGGGGGCTAAACAAGCGGCGACGAACGTCTCGGGTGAGAGTTTCGGCAACTGGTGTTCCTGGCCCACGCGTCATCGGAAGGTGCGGGTATGGGAATGGAAAATGGGAAATGTTGGAATAGGAAGAATTGGAGAGTAATTGGAATGGAAAATGGGAAATGTTGGACTTGCCCTTGAGGACGATGGGAGGACATAGTAAAAGAGCGGAGGGAGGAGGGAGGAGAGTAAGGGATGAGAGGAGGCAGGAAAGGAGGAGGAGGAGGAGGAATAAGAGGAGGAGGGGGAGGAGGAGGAGGAGAAGGAAAGGAGGAGGAGGAGGAGGAGGAGGAGGAGGAAAGGAGGAGGAGGAAAGGAGGAGGAGGAGGAGGAGGAGGGGGAGGAGGAGGAGGAGGGAGGAGGAGGAGGAGGAGGAGGAAGAGGAGGAGGAGGAGGAGGAGGAGGAGGAGGAGGACAGATACGGGCAAGACGACGACGGCGGATCAGCAGCGTCGGCAGGCTGTGTCCGAGTCCGACTCGGTGGAGTTCATTGCAGACAACAGCAGGGGCGAGCTCGGCGTGATGGTGTACGCCGACAACTACTTGCTGGCCATACCCGACGCCGCCTGCTGGAAGTGCAACAAGCCCCTGGCCAGAGGAACGTATGTGCTCATGACAGAAACTCAAGTGGGCTGCGAAGGGTGCTTCGAGGAAATGTCCGACGATGAGCTCGCGGCGGGGCCGGCGTCGGGGAAGGTCGATGAGTCGGGCGAGGTGGGCGAGTCGGGCGATCTTCAAAGTTCGAGCTGCGAGACTCCGGCCCCAGGCGACAAGCTGCGTATGCTCGACGTAGAGACCCCAGAGAGCAAGGCTCAGAAGGTGGATGCCGCCGTGAAGCAGGCGTTCCACACTGCCGCGCACGTCCCCAACTTTGGGCCAGCCCAGGAGGATGGCGCCGAGCCTGCTGCCGAGGACTCGAAGGTCGTCGCTAGCAAGAGCGCCACGGACGGCGGCGTCAAGGACGCCAAGGGCAAGGGCGCTGGCAAGGACGCCAATGGCAAGGGCAAGGCTAAGGGCAAGGCTAAGGGCAAGGCTCAGGTCAAGCCCAAGGGCAAGTCCAAGGACAAATCCGCGGGCAAGGGCAAGGACGGCGGTGGCACAGCGGCCAGTGGCGGTGTCTTGGACAAGTCCGCGGGCAAGGGCAAGGACGGCGGCGGTGGCACGGCGGCCAGTGGCGGTGTCTTGAAACAGTCCAAGGCGACGGTGAAGGTGGACGAGAATGCACCGAAGTTCCGCCAAGAGGCGCTCGACCTGCTGTCGCCGGAGTTGACGCAGACGAGGTCCAACACGGGGGCCCAGTCGTGGCGCCTCTATCAGGAGGGCAAGACTTGTGCCATCGAGGTCAACATCAGCAAGAAGAAGCAGCCGCACTTCTACATCCATTTCGGCGAGGTCGAGACCAGGCACGTCGTGTGGTCCCATCATGATGGGGTAGATGCAGCGTGGGCCCAGGCCAAGGCGAATGCAGGCTGGGACTATGATGCCCCATTGAGTAGGATTGAGTAGGAGAGTAGGGGGAAGGGGCGGGGGGTAAGGGCATGGGGATGGAGGAGGGAGATGCACGAAGGAAACAGGCCCTGAGGTAACTTGGCCCTGGGTGTTTTGTTTCGTTCCTGGGTCCCTAGAGCCATAGGCGGGCCCTGAGGCTGTCAAAAAGACTGTTGTAAGAACGACAGGTCGCGGGGTGACCCCCTGGAGTGCAGGGCCCGCTCCCTTCGGGAACAGTTTCCTTCGTGCCCAGAGGGGGGGGGGTGACGCGAATTCGGATGCGTCCCCAACTCGCCCAGAAAGGTTTAGAGACTGGCGCAGACCTCGTCACCTCGCCCCCACCCCCTCTCCTCCCTCCTTCCTGCTCCCCGCTCCCACCTCGCCCCCGCTCCTTGATCCTCGCTCTGCAGTCCGCCCCTCCAGAGGCCTAACCGTGTTTATATATTGTTTAGCCGCTGTCGGCGGCGGCTCCTGCCATTCGGGCCTGCTATTGTGCCTGAATTCTGTCGGCCAGAGCTTGCATTCTAGGCGTGTGGATTGAACCGCTTGACACACGCCATCCCTACTCTTGCCATCCCTCTATTCTGCCCTCGCCCTATTCCTCTTGCCCTCCCCTCTCCTCCCGACCTCCTCCTTCTCTTATTCGTATTCGTAATTGTCGTCGTCGACCTCCTCCTCCTCCTCGCTCCAATGCTAGCCCGCTGCTGCTCCGTGAATCAATGTGGCATGCCTGGCTACGCGCTGGAAGCGCGGGTTGCCGGGCCAAGGGGGTGCCATGCCCTGGGGTTGGGACGATGCGTCATTGTGTGCGGCGTGCGCACTGCGTTCGGAAAAATATGATAAAGCTATCAAGTGTCCGATTCCGCGGGGCCCCCCCCCTCGGCGCATGGTCGCACCCCGCGTGGCCTAGCGCTAATTCCCCCAGGACCTCCAAGCCACCAACATGACCCCGATATCGGGCTCCTAAGGAAGCCCCAATCGAACAGGCGCAGGGCCCCCGGCGGGCCCCAATAGGGCCCCAAAGCACGCCCACGGAGGGCTCGCGGAAGGACCCCCAGATTGCCTCCAGCTTGTCCCCAAGAGGACCTCACGATTGCCAAACAAAATCACATCCATTTGACAATCGGAATGTTTGCAAGCCCCCCCCCCTCGCACCTTCGGGGCCCCCGTGAAGCCTGGCGGTCATCCTGAAGGGGGAGATGCCATGACAATTGAGGTGTCTTGTGGCCTTAGGCTGTTTTGGGGCCTCAGGCTGTCTTGGGGTCATCTTAGGCTGTCTTGGGGCCATAGGCTGTCTTGGGGCCTTAGGCTGTCTTGGGGCCTTAGGCCGTCTTGGGGCCTCAGGCTCTCTTGGAGCCCTAGGCTGTCTTGCGGCCTTAAGCTGTCTTGGGGCCTTAGGCTGTCTCGGGGCCATCGTAGGCTGTCTTGGGGCCTTAGGCTGTCTTGGGGCCTCAGGCTGTCTGGGGGCCTTATTAGGCTGTCTCGGGGCCTTAGGCTGTCTCGGGGCCGTAGGCTGTCTTGGGGCCCATGGGCTGTCTTGGTGGCCTTAGGCTGTCTTGGGGGCCTTAGGCTGTCTCGGGCATCCTCCGGGGTTCCCTCGCGCGTGGCCGCGGTGGGGGGATGCCGTGACGACATGTTCGGGCTCTAGTCGCTTGGCCTCGCCCCCGCGCGCGCCCAGTGCATGAGCTTGCGATGGCTCTAAGAGTGGCAGACGTTCTTCGGCCAATCATCATGGCAGCAGCGTGTCTCGGGGCGCATGATGCGTGGGATCTTCCAGCGAGGTCTTTTGATTATGTGGAGGTCTTCAGCGGTGAGCGGGCAGTATCTAATGGAATCAAACATTTTGGATACCACGGTCTGTCTGTGGACGTGTTGTACGATAGTTTGTATGACTTCGCGAGCGTTTCTGGTTTTCTGCTGTGTGTCCGACTGGTTCTCATAATGAAAAAAAGGGCCCTCCTTTGGATGGCGCCGCCATGCAGCACCTGGGTATGGATGTCCAGGGGCAGCACGGGCAGATCAGCAAGCAAACCAGAGGGCACTGGCACACCGTCCACGGAATTTGCTAATATGATCGTGCATCGCGTCTGCTATTTGGTCGCCCTCGCTCACAGCTTAGGCGTGTGCGTTATCATCGAACAGCCTATAAGCAGCCTGCTCTGGACCCTGCCCGTCGCCAACCGATTGCTCGAGTACATCGGGGCGGATACAGTCCAGGCGGACATGGGGGCCTATGGCGGCGACACACAGAAAACCCTGGTCTTCAAAGGCACCCTCCCGAACATGAGCGAGCTCTTTGACCGATGCTCTCCGGCCGATCGTCAACGGATTGCCGAACTCGCCCAGAGCTCGCATACGTACGCATCTGAGGTAGGAGTGGACGGTAAAACGCGGACCTCGAAAGGTCCTGGGCTGAAGGTCTCGGAAGCGTACCCTCCTTCCTTCGGGCTCAGCGTAGGTGCTCTGTTTCATCGGCAGTACAAGGACGTCTATGTTCATTTTGCGCCAGCTTGGTCTCGCGAACACCTTTGTTCTTTGAACATCGATCTCGAGCTTTGCTCGGGAAATTGTTTCCACAATTTTGCGACGGCCTGATAAGCCCCTGTGCTCAGACATGTAACTGCCTGCTCCTGCCTCCTCTTCCCCCTCCTCCTACGTACCCCTCCTCTTTCCTCCCTACCCCCTACTCCTTCCTCTCTCCCTCCTCCCCCCTCCCTCCCTCCCCCTCCTCGTCCTCCTCCTCCTCCTCCTCCTCCTCCTCTCCTCCTCCTAGTTCCTCCTTCTCCTCCTTCCCAAGACCCGCCCTCTCCTCTCGCCCCCCCCCCCCCCTCTTTTTTCTCTCCCTATCCCCATCGCCCCCTCCCCTCTTCCTCCCCCTGGGCCCCCTTTTCCCTCCTACTCCTCCTGGCCACCCTTCCTCTCTCCTCCCCCTCCTCATCCCTCCCCCCCTCTCCTCCTCCCCCCCCTCCTCCTCCTCCTCCTCCTCCTCCTCCTCCTCCTCCTCCTCCTCTTCCTCCTCCCCCTCCTCCTCCTCCTCCTCCTCCTTCTCCTCCTCCCCCTCCTCCTTCCCCCTCCTCCTCCCCCTCCTCCTCCTCCTCTTCTCCTCCTCCCCCGCCCCCTTTCCTACCCCCTATCATCCTCCCCCCTGCCTCCCTCCCTCGTCCTCCCTCCCACCTCTTCCCATCGCCCCCATCCCACGCATCCTCGCCCCTTGACTGGGCGGCCCGCTCCTGCCGACGCCAACTTCGGCAGGATACGAATCCTGCGCAGGGGGCGCGCGGAGGGATGCGCACCAATTAGTAGCGATAATTGAACAACTTGTGTTCACACGGCGCCCCGATTCCCGTGTAATTGGCGTGTATCTTTGGAGCGTGTAATACGCGAATCTCGACTTCAGCTGTGAAAAAAACACTATAACACACCAACTTACTCGCGAGTATCTTTTGGAACAACTTGGCAAAGTTATTACACTGTGTATGTCGTGCGGTTGGGGGATCTGCCCTGTCCGCCTGACCTCTCGCACTCTCCTCCCACTGCATTTCTTCCCTTATGTGGACAATCCCTCTCCTTCCTCCTGCTACATGCCGCAATGCTGGTGCAATGTCTTCTCATCAATTTTATTCATCTTCAATAAGCCCCCTCACCTCCAAATTGTCCTCCATCGTCCTGATTCCTAACCCTCTTAAGGCCCCGTTCGCACCATTGCGCATGCCTCTCCTCGTCCACCTCCTCATCAGCCATTTTTTTCAAGACCTGGGCTACCTGGGTTGTGATTCGTGCGTGTGCCGCCGATCCCGCCATGACGAACCCTCAGCACCGCATTATGTTCAACACACAGCGGTTTGTTGTAGCGAAGCGCGAGGACAATGCTACGCCCTTGCCAGCTGCGCCCGCGGCGGGGATGTCAGTTGCGGTGGGCGCCACTCCGCCAGCGCGCGGGCCCACCGCTCTCTCGTCGTCGGCTTGCAAGACCCCAGTCGGGGGCTCGCGCTCGGAGCAGCCGCCAGCCAAGAAGGCGAAAGGCATGATCCCCGCCGAGGCGCCGCAGGCAGGACACCCCGCGCCCAGGGTGGCACCAGTCGCCGCCGCGAGACCGCCGCAGGCATGCCCCGCCACCGCAGTCAAGGCTGCCGCCGCAGCCAAGGCTGCCACCGCATCCAAGGCTGCCACCGCAGCCAAGACCTCCACGGCGGCTGGCGCCTCGTCCATGACCGCCGCCCCGGCCAAGGCTGCATCGATTGCCCCGACGCCGCCGCCCGCGGCCAAGGCTCCCGCGCCGCGGCCCCGGGCCGTGGCGCAGCCGCCCCAGGCCCTGGCCACGCCCGCGACGGCGATGCCCCCGCCCCCGCCCCCGCCCCGCACCGCGCGGTGCGCCGCCCCGGGGCCGTTGACCGTGGGCAAGGCTCCGGTGCTACTGACCGCAAGCAGGTCGCGGCGTGACACCCCGGTGGCGCCGACACCCTGCGGCGCCGACACCCCTGTGGCAGCCCCCGCAACAACGGTGCTTAAGCCCGCTCGACGCCTTGGCTGTAAGCTTTCAGTCGTGATGAGCAGGCCCGCCGACATCGCCGTCGCCCAGCCAGAGGTGGAGCCGCCGCCCTCGGAGGACATTGGAATCGCCTCATGGCCAAACAATGCCCTATGACCTCCAGTCCCTCCGCCTGCTCCTGCTCAGAGCTGCCCCCCTCCTCCTCCTCCTTCTCCTTCTCCTCCTGCTCCTCCCTCTCCTCACTTTCCTACCTTTCCACCACGTCCTCCTTCTCCTCCTCCTCCTCCTCCTCCTCCTCCTCCTCCTCCTCCTCCTCCTCCTCGAGGATCCTCCTCCTCCTCCTCCTCCTCCTCCTCCTCCTCCTCCTCCTCCCCCTCCGAATCATAAAGACGAACCCCCGTCCAATCTCGATCGCCCCTCCGCCCCCCTGGAGGTGGAAGGGCAGGGGGAGTGAGTTTTTTTTTTTTTTTTTCGCACAACCCTTGCGATGAATTTGGATTTGCGGCGCCCGAGGAGGCTGCGGCCGGCGAGGAGGCTGCGGCTGGCGAGGGGGCTGCGGCTGGCGAGGGGGCATATGCTGGCGAGGAGGCTGCGGCTGGCGAGAAGGGCGCAGCCGGCGAGGGGACTGATGCTGGCGAGGAGGCTGATGCTGGCGAGGAGGCTGCGGCTGGCGAGGAGGCTGCGGCTGGCGAAGAGGGTGCAGATGCTGAAGACCAGGGCGCGGCTGGCCACGTTGCTCCCTGCGGCGCCCACGTGTGCAAGATCCCCCAGAGCATCAAGGATGCTGTCCTCGCGGCGACGCGCGCTGGCGACGTGGGCGTCGGCGCGCGCAACAAGCTGTACAGGGCGATCGGGCGCGTGCTGGAGCGGCCTGACGTCAGCCCCGAGGTGGTCGCCAAGTGGAACGAGGACAGTCGGAAGTAGGACAGTAAGTTCGCCTTCCTCAAGTCCTTCGTCGCCGACCCGACGTGCGCGAACATGGAAGTGGAGGAGAAGCACGAGCGCAGCAAGACCACGTACAGCGACAACCAGATGGCCTGGGCCACGCGGTGGCAGATCTACACGTGGCACGGTGCCTACCACAACCCCGAGGCGAAGACCTTCTGCGACGAGATGATCGCGAAGGCGAAGAAGCGGCCATCCCAGGACGGGCCAGGGGCAAGAGGTGGGGGAAACAACGCCCGGAATGAACGGGTGGGAGGAGGTAGGGAAGGAGTGAGCATGAATTGGATGGAGGAGCTAGGGAAGGAGGTAGGGAAGGAGGAGGTAGGGAAGGATGTAGGGAAGGAGGAGGTCTCTCCCTCGCCCACCACCGTCGTCATTCTGCGGAGGACTGGCGGGGGTCCATCTTCGAATATATCGAAATGGTTGCGGCGATGACCACACTGACTATAGATGATGTGGAGGAGAATGAAGTGGAGGTCCAGACCGCAGACGCGAGGAACACCAACGCATGCTCATCGTGGCCTGGTCAGGTCCCTCCGTTTCCTCATCCTCCTCCGCCTTGTCCTACACCAATTTATCCCCCCCCTCTTCCTCCAGCTCCCCCGACCCCGAGCGCCCGCGTCCAATCCCCTAGGCTCTCACCGATGCTGAATGGGCGGTGCTCGAGGCGGCGGAGAAGGAGGATAGGCTCCTTTTCCCTTCCGAAGAGCTCCTCCTCCTCCGAGCAGAACGGCATGCACGCTGTGCGACCCTCTCCCTGCATGAGCTCCAGCTCTTACGATCCAACATCGAATGTGCCAAAGCCGAAAGAGAGCTGCACGAACCACCTGCGCGCCTGTTCTCGCGCGGGGAATCGACGCCAAAACCTCGGGTCATCTCGGACCACGACACTTACTTGACGTACAACGCTCGACAGAAACACGCTGTTCTGCATGCGAAAGTTGACTTCCTCATAGACTTCCGCGCCTTCCAGATGTGGCGGGATCGCGCTGCGGGATGTTAAACCAAAGAGAGGAGGAGGAGGAGGAGGAGGAGGAGGAGGAGGAGGAGGGGGAGGAGGAGGAGGAGGATTAGGAGGAGTACTAGGAGGAGGCGGCGGGGAGGGTATGAAAGGAGGAAGAGGTGTGTCCCGGATGGTGGAGGCGGAGGAAGAGTATGAGGCAGGAGGAGGAGGGAGGAGTAGGATTAAGAAGGAGGAGGAGGAGGAGGAGGAGGAGGAGGAGGAGGAGGAGTGAGGATGACTGATATGGGAGTGAAGCCTGATAAGTTTTAAATTTTGGACCATCTAGGGCCCCAAGCACAAGCGCGACAAGCGGTTCGATGAGTTCAGGGCCCCGAAAGCCAACATCGAAGGCAACCGTGATGCTTTCAAGTCTTCGAAAGCCTTCACGCTCAAGGGCACGGTCGACTGCGAGCACGGCGCGGAGGGGGTGGAGCAGCTCATCCATGGTCTTGGGCAAGGCGTGACCAGCGGTGCTGCTGCCACTCCAAGGGCGAGGCCAAAGGCGAAGGCCAGGGCCAAGAAGCAGGCGGGGGCGAGGAGCTCGAAGCCCACTGGGCCCACCGTTGCCCAAGTGGCGGCCATCATGTGCAACAAAATCCAGACGGACATCGCGGGGGCGCAGAAGGCCTCCGACGCGCTGGATGCGGCTCCAGTGCGCTACAAGGACGAATGGGCCCGGCGACGACGCTCGGGGCGGAAAATAGGGGGTTGATGACAAGGGGGGGGGTGTGTCATGGCGTGGGCCATGATATTTCCCCAGATGTCATGGCGCCTCTTCTTGTTTCATTGCGTCCCTGTCCCCCCTGCTGGGCCGCGCACGTGCCGTTGGCCATGATTTGCACCCCCCCCTCTTGGACGCCCCCCTCTTGGCCGCCCCCGAGGCGCGCACCCTGCTCAGGATGCGATCATCAAGGGGCTGAAGGACAACACGGACCTCGCGCAGACGTTCCTGACCAAAGTCTTCGGGGCCTCTGGGTCGGCGAGGGAGGATTTCGCCCCAGTGGCGAATGAGTGCCTGTCGACTGCGGGGGCGACGCTCTCGAACCTGGCCTTGGACATCAGCGAAGCCAACTTGCGCGTGGCGCAGCAGGGGGGGGAAGAAAGCCCCGAAGCTCTGGTCAACACCTTGGGGCGCCACGCTGAAGGCCAAGCTCGAGGCGCTCATCGCGGCCAACGATGATGCCGCGGGCGAGGCGGCCGACGGGGCCGAGGCCGAGGGCGCCGAGGACGCCGAGGCGCCCGACGAGGCAAAGATCGATCCCAATGCGTGAGGGGTGGGCGGTGCACCCTTCGCCTGCAGGCTGCGCCGCAGCCTGTGAATTCTCGGGGTTTAGTCAGTCTGGCTAATATCGGCCCGGCGCGGCGGGGGGGGATTTGCTGAGTGGGGGAAGGCTTGGGGAGCTGGAAGTTAGGGGAAAGGGAGGATGCGGGAGGGAGGTGCAAGAGAGGGTGAGGGAGGGAGGGAGGGAGGGAGGGATATATATATATATATAGAGAGAGAGAGAGAGAGAGAGAGAGAGAGAGAGAGAGAGAGAGAGAGAGAGAGAGAGAGAGAGGGAGAGGGAGAGGGAGGAGAGGAGAGAGAGAGAGAGAGAGAGAGAGAGAGAGAGAGAGAGAGAGAGAGAGAGAGAGAGAGAGAGAGAGGAGAGAGAGAGAGAGAGAGAGAGAGAGAGAGAGAGAGAGAGAGAGAGAGAGAGAGAGAGAAGAGAGAGAGAGAGAGAGAGAGAGAGAGAGAGAGAGAGAGAAGAGAGAGAGAGAGAGAGGAGAGAGAGAGAGAGAGAGAGGAGAGAGAGAGAGAGAGGAGAGGAGAGAGAGAGAGAGAGAGAGAGAGGAGAGAGAGAGAGAGAGAGAGAGAGAGAGAGGGAAAGAGAGAGATTGCAAAAAGACCAGAATAGCAAGACTGACCCTGGGGCGCACCAGTCCTGCCGAAGTAGAAGTCGGCGCTCTCGACGTGGCCCACTGAACCTGACCTCTGCTCCTCCCCAGTCCAACCGAGGAGGCGAGGCCCGAAGAGCACCTGCGGGCCCCCCCTCCACCCCGCCCTCCTCGAACCTCTCTCTGACCCCTTCTCCCCCCCCCTTCCTCCGCCCCCCCTCGCACTTCCTCGCGCCCTCCCTTGCCCCTCTTCGTACCTTCTCTTACCGCTCCCCCAGAAACGCCCTTCTCCTGCTCGCTCTCGCTCGCCTGCCCCTGAACTCCCTCGCTGCCACGCCGAGGGCGACCCGCGCATTTGCTAAGGCACGCATTGGTGCGTGTTCGTGCTTATTCTTACGCCCCAGCTGTCTGCGCTGGCGCGTGCTTCGCGGGTTGGGGGCGCCCTCGAGGCCACGGACTGCCCGAGCAAGTGTCGGACGGTACCAACTATCCACTTACGCCGATCGTGTTGATGCCCCTGGGCCCAAGAAGACCAGCGCACGCGCCCTCCAGCTTGTGCTGGAAGGCTCGCGCGCCCCTCCTCGTGTAAACCCAGGGTCGACATTGCCCGTATCGGCGTAGGGGTATAGTTGGGCCCCTCCGAATGTGCATTGAACGTTTGCGACGGTCGGCCACGCTCGGAGTTCGAATAAGATCTCTGTGGGCCACCTGGCCCTCACCTCCTCCCCCTCCTCCTGCTCCTCCTGCCCCTGTTCCTGCCGCTCCTCCCCCCCCTCCTGTTCCTATCTAGCGCGAGAAACCCCTGTCACGTAAGGGGTGACCGGTGGGCTACGTGTCGCACCACCCCTCAACTCTGAAAACGCCCAAGATAGCCCCAAGACCGTCCAATAAGCTTCCAAGACGTCCCAGGCCCCCTCCACGAGACCACCAGGAAGCCCCAAGAAGCCCCAAGAGGCCCCAAGCGGCCCCTAAGAGCTTCCCAAGAGGCCCACAAGAGGCCCCCAAGAGCGCCCTAAAGAGGCCCACATGAGCTTCCTAAGGGGCTCCCAAGAGGCCCCCAAGAGCGCCCTAAAGAGGCCCACAAGAGCTTGCTAAGGGGCTCCCAAGAGGCCCCCAAGAGCGCCCTAAAGAGGCCCACAAGAGCTTCCTAAGGGGCTCCCACGAGGCCCCCAAGAGCGCTCGTCGTCGTCGTCGTCGCCATTCAGGGTCGGCGGCGACGGCCGTAAGGCCTTCGCACACTGGCCGTTACATATCACAGAATCTGATCATTGCGTTGTTGGGCTTCTATGGGACTAAACTGCCCAGGACGCAGCCCGCAAGGGTTTAGGCTCATAACGTGTTTTTCGCCACGTGCAACCACGAGCTTGTCGTTGATGGGCGAGTTACAGTTTATTGATGATGACGAGCTCTTGACAGAACTCCTCAGTCTAATCGGTGAAGGGACTGGCAGCGTGGAGCAGTTGCACCGGCTGGCCAGAGGCATCAAGCGAAATTGCCGTGGCGTGCCCAAGCATATCTCAGATATTGCAAGCATCGCTGACAATCCCCACAAAGAGAGAGCCCTTCATCGTTGGGTCGGCCGCCAGCCATGGCGGCGCTTGGTACCAAAGTTCTACACCTTTGAAGTGGCCCATACGCACGACGGAATCCACGAGGTGGAAGATTCTCACTCGTGTATCCTTCCGCACGAACTGTTCTCCACTCTTTTCTCTCGCAAGGAACTGTTCGACCACGTGTTCCTCGGGGAACCTGGGGGCCTCGAGCGGTTCTGGGCACATTGCCAAGGGGCCAAATTCTACGAGAATCATCCTGTGCTTGGTGTTCGAGACAACCCTGCGCTCACCGTCCCGTTCGGGATCTACGGCGACGATGCTGGAGTTTTCAACCATGAGAAAGTGCTAGTTTTATTGTGGGGTGGAGTTGTCGCGACGTTAGAAACCAAGATGTCCCGGTTGGTCTTCACCGCCGTTCCTTACTCAAAAGTTGTTCCTGGCAAAACTTTGGAGGAGATTTATCGCGTCTGGGTTTGGTCACTCACGTGGTTGTCTATTGGCGAGTTTCCAGATCGAGACCATAACGGCAAGTTCTTCTCCAAGGAATACGATCCAGATCGTTTTCAAAAACGTGGACAAACAATAGCCGGGGGCTATATAGGGGCCTTCTCGGAGATGCGAGGAGATTGGAAATATATCGGAGAAGCGATGAAATTGGAGAGACACTACGGTACCAACATGTGCTGTCATTTATGCCACGCGCATAAAAAGGTCCAGCGGCTGCTCTTTACTGATTTCAAGCGAACTGCCAGGCACAGGATCACCTGTGTTACCCATCGGACGTTTGCACGGCAACAGGCCGCGCTCCCCGGGGGTCCAAGCATTTTGTTGCAGATTCCTGGCTTCTGCGTGTGGCGCATATGGGTAGATCCATTACACGCGTTGGACCTGGGAATCTATCAAATAATCGCAGCTTCCGTCATCATTGAGCTCGTGATTGAGAACACGTGGCCTGCTCCAACAGTGGCAGAAAGGTTTCTGTTGGCCCACAAGGACCACAAACAATGGTGCCGCGCCCGAGGCCTCCATCCCCCCCCCCCCGCGCTTTGATTCAGACAAATTTAAAAGGGGGAAGAAATCGCATCCGGCCTTTGCGCAATTCATGGCGAAGGGAGCGCAAACAAAACAAATCATGTTGTGGTTGGCCGACGTGGTGGACCGCCCTGGAATCGGCGATACCGCACATGGGCATCTGAGATTGGCGCTCTTGAGGAGCATACGGGAATGCGAAACCATTTATGCAAATTGCGGGCGCATCATTCCGAGCGCTGAGCTGGCGCAGTCCATGGATGCTGTTGAGAGGGCCCTGGTGCGTTTGAATGCACTGGCCAGCGAAGCGCAGGCGGCTCGTTCGGCTCTGTATCACGTGATCCCCAAGGCCCACCAGGTGAGCCACATGGGTTTCGATTTAGCTTCGCAGTGCAATCCTCGTCGGTGCACCTGCTACGCCGACGAAGATATGGTCGGCAGGTTGAAGAAAATTATTGCGCGGTGCCATGGCGCGACATGCGCGCACATGGCGCTGATGCGTTACACAATCCTTGCGTGCACGAAGTGGTGGGCCGCACTGGCTGATTTGAGGCACTTGTCAAAAACAATAACACCAACAGTTGCAGAAACGAATGCACAAAGAAACCAGATGCGCAGCATAACAGCGCGCACCGCAACATACAACTGCAATACGACCACCATCAACAACGGCCACATCAGCAACAATTACAACAATCATAACAACAAACAAGTTAAGACTGTTTGCTCTTGTACGCACACGTGCCACACTACATGTATGCCCCAACCCGTCGATACCCGCCATCTCCGTCTTCGACGATGCAAACAAACAAAGCACGTAACAACGTGACACGCCAAACCAAACACATGGCCCAAACAGTTCAAACTCTCTCCGCCGCCCTCCCCCTCTCCCCCCACCCCCAGGGGGGGGGGCGCCGCGCAAGTGGTCGGGCCCGGAACCCCAAGAACTGAGAAACATATTCAGGGGAAGGGGCAAGGGGAACGGAGGTGGGAGGCAGAGGGAAGGGGTTGCAGGAAGATGAAGAGGATAATCAGGAGGAGGTGGGGGAAGAGGAGGACGAGGACGAGAGGGGGGCGGGAAACGCGAGGAAAATGAGGAGGAGGAGGAAGAGGAGGAGGAGGAGGAGGAGGAGGAGGAGGAGGAGGAGGAGGAGGAGGAGGAGGGGAGGAGGAGGAGGGGGGGGGAGGAGAGGAGGAGGAGAGGAGGAGGAGGGGGAGGAGGACGAGGAGGGGGAGGAGGAGGAGGAGGGGGGGAGGAGGACGAGGAGGAGGAGGAGGAGGAGGAGGAGGAGGAGGAGGGGGAAGAAGAGGAGGTGGAGGAGGAGGAGGAGGAGGAGGAGGAGGAGGACCAGGGCTTCGCAAGCCCCGCCGCCCCGAGGGGCCGCGGGCCGCGAACAACCGAAATCATCAAGGTTTCGCTCCCCCCCGCCGCATCGACGCCACGAAGGGGGCCAAGGGCCGCGAGCAACCGATATCATCAGGGCTTCGCCCCCCCCCCCCGCCCCGACGCCACGAGGGGGCCGAGGGCCGCGAACAACTGAGATCACCAGGGCTTCGCCCCCCCCCGCCGCCCCGACGCCACGAGGGGGCCAAGGGCCGCGAGCAACCGATATCATCAGGGCTTCGCCCCCCCCGCCGCCCCGACGCCACGAGGGGGCCAAGGGCCGCGAGCAACCGACATCATCAGGGCTTCGCCCCCCCCGCCGCCCCGACGCCACTAGGGGGCCGAGGGCCGCGAGCAACTGACATCATCAGGGCTTCGCCCCCTTCCGCCGCCCTGACGACACGAAGGGAGCAAGGGGCCGCGAACAACCGAGATCACCAGGGCTTCGCCCCCCCCGCCGCCCCGACGCCACGAGGGGGCCAAGGGCCGCGAGCAACCGACATCATCAGGGCTTCGCCCCCCCCGCCGCCCCGACGCCACGAGGGGGCCAAGGGCCGCGAGCAACCGATATCATCAGGGCTTCGCCCCCCCCGCCGCCCCGACGCCACGAGGGGGCCAACCGCCGCGAGCAACCGACATCACCAGGGCTTCGCCCCCCCCGCCGCCCCGACGCCACGAGGGGGCAACGGCCGCGAGCAAACGATATCATCAGGGCTTCGCCCCCCCCGCCGCCCCGACGCCACGAGAGGGCCAAGGGCCGCGAGCAACCGACATCATCAGGGCTTCGCCCCCCCCGCCGACGCCACGAGGGGGCCAAGGGCCGCGAGCAACCGATATCATCAGGGCTTCGCCCCCCCCGCCGCCCCGACGCCGCGAGGGGGCCAAGGGCCGCGAGCAACCGATATCATCAGGGCTTCGCCCCCCCCGCCGCCCCGACGCCACGAGGGGGCCAAGGGCCGCGAGCAACCGAGATCACCAGGGCTTCGCCCCCCCCGCCGCCCCGACGCCACGAGGGGGCCAAGGGCCGCGAGCAACCGATATCATCAGGGCTTCGCCCCGCCACCGCCGCCCGGACACCGCGAGGAGGCCAAGAACCGCGAGCAACCGAAATCATCAGGGCTTCGCCCCCCCCCGCCGCCCCGTGGCGCCTTGCGACGCCCGAAAGAAATGATGCCTCGCTTGAACTCGAAATTTGAGAGGCCCCCGCGGGCCCGAGGGTCTGCTGAGGGCCCGTCGCGGAATCAATCCAACGCGGCCTCTGCGCGGGGCCGCCAGCGAGCCCGCTCGCGCTGGATATTGGGCCCCAAGCGCGGTCGGAAAGACATCAATGCCCAGGGCGCCTCAACGCATGGAAAACGCAAGAAAAACACATGGACGGCGCGACTCAGCTGAACCCGCCGCCGCGAACATCAAGCGCAGCGCAAACAAATCTTAACGTCCCAGATGTTTTTTTAATTGCTAATGTTGGAAAACTTGAAAACACGCGTTCCCTAATGATGTTTTTGCGATGGTGTTCACGCGTCTTTCCGGGCAACTGGACACAAAACGTGGGGGGTCGGCCATCCCCCACGTTTTGTGGCCAGTTGGGACCTCCAGGTGGTAGGTCGGCATCGACGGAGCTGGCACTGCAGCGCTCCGGCCGCCCCCGGAGGACATCGTGGCGTAGGTATTCGGCCGTGCCCTCAGATGCTCACGACGCGTGATGTCCATCTCTCGCATGGCGTTCAGCGCCGCGGCGTAGCTCCTCTGGTCCTTCATGAAGACCTTCGCCATCTGAGCGGTCTTCTCGTCCAGACCGACCCCCTCCTCGAAGAACATCAGCTTCCAGTCGTCTGGGAGCGGAAGACCCTGAGTAGCCGCGCGATCGAAGGCCGTGTCGACGCGGGCGCAATACTCGGTCATATTCTCCCCTTGCTTGCGGCTGTAATCCAGAAGACACTCGCGAGCCACCTTCCCGCGCTCGTCACCCTGCCTTTCACCTGACAGGAGATCGAGGCGGTGAGTTATGGTACCAAACCCGTGAATCACATATAGCGTAGAGTCGTCTATATCCTCGAGTTTCCGTTGAAGGTCCTGCTCTAGGGTGCGGAAGAGCCTATCCGCCTGCTTGTGCGTCGGCACGTCGGTCAAGGATCTCCATCGCAAGACCTTGCGACGCCGCGTACGATAAGTCGGCCCGGGACGACCGCTTCTCGGGATCGGTGAAATCCTTGCCCTGCTTAGAATCGCCCCAATCGGAGTAGCGTTGATCAAAATTGGGCCCCCATTTCCCAGCGCCAGAGCGTCGTGCGTCATCGTGCGATTCCAGCCTGGATTCCACGTGTCCGTCTGCTGCTGCTCGCCAGATCGCCAGTCGTTGCGACCCCAGGCGGAAGCCTCAGTCGCCTTGGAGCCCCTGGCGTCAGACGAGCCCCCCGTCGCCCCAGGCGCCCAACTCGACTTGTAGCCGCCGTGGTCTCTACCCAGCCACACCGGCTCATCCGTCCAGCTGCTCCTCTGCCACCAGCCTGGCCCGCCCTGGGACGCCCCGAAGGGTCCTGTCCTGGCTCCGGCCGCCCTCTGGGGTGGCTGACTCTCCTTCCAGCTTGATTGCCAGCCCGCCTGAGCGGTCGCCGAGCCCTCCTTGGGCCAGACTGTGTCGACCTCCTTCCAGCTGTCGTCTTTGCTGTCCTCGCCAGTCGGCTGCCGCTAGGCGTTCCCTGACAATTCGCACGCCCGTGCAGCTTGAAGGAGGGCATTTGCCAAGTCCCGCGCCTCTTCACTGAGTCCGAGACCTTCCTGTCGCAACAGCGCGTCCGTCACGGCCTGCACCGTGGACTGTCTCCCATCATGCGTCTGTCGCGAGTCCAGATTATCATCGGTCCTCTGCTCCCATCTCGGTCCGCAGATGCTGAGCTGCTCACAGCTCCGCTACCACTGTAGCCGCACGGACGACAGCGGGGAGGATTGGGGTGTCTGGTTTTCCACCTCCACGGGCAGACGCACTGCGCAGTCCTGACAGCGCCGCTCTGAACAGGGCGGTCGCAATACAACGAATGAGAAAGTGTGAAAGAGGAAAAGGATAGGATAGTATGTTTGGGAAGTGATGAAGAATGAGTAGGCGGGTCTTGAGCCAAAATGGCACAGGCCCTTCACTCATGCCCTTCAAGCTCAGGGAGTCTAGTGAGACAGCCCTCATTACCAATGAACGGGCCTCTAGACTCGAATATCGCACTATCGGAATCCTCAACCAGCTCACCAGCTACGGCAAATCGGTCAAGATCGAGAATATTGGAGAGGGCTCCTGCGCCAAAGGCATCCTCGAGGCGCGCGCAGCTGCAGGGCGAGAACGCGGCTGTTCCACAGACGCCCATGCCAGCGGCGGCCAAGGCCTCGGCACCGTCGTCACCAGGCAGCCAGGAGGACGCACTGGACTACGGGGCCGCTCGCGAGCCCACGTTGGACTGCGGCCAGCCACAGGCGCCGCTCTTGGGACCTCAACCGGAGATACCTCTACCAGGAGCAGTTCACGAGGGACCATCGCCTACTACGTCAGAGCTAGATCGCTCTCGCACGAGAGAGCATGGACCTGCTCCAGATCCACGAGACCAACGCGACCAACGAAATCGACAAGTTCGGAAAGAATCACTACGGCATTTTTTCTCAGACCACACGCACTCCTCGCAAAGCCCGCCAGGCCCGCCACAAAAAAAAAACGGCCCCGCACTGCTGCAGCAAATGCGCGTGTCACGGAATCGGCGCAGGAGCATTTGCACGTGGAGGAGAACTGAAACGCTTCATTCGAATAGGACGAAACGTCGGGGGCATGAAACATGCGCCCGCTGCCATCATGCGAGTGCGGAATTATACGAAATTCCCTTTTCGCATCGGTGAAACCGCGGCGGAAAAGGGGGGGGGGGCGAGCAAGAAAGGGGGGCAAGGGGGAAGGAGGAAGGGGGGGGGGGAAAGACATGCACATCTCGACCGAGCGCTTCGACAGGCCGCCGCGCGCCCAAAAGCTACCCTCGCGCCCCCGCCAGGATAGGCGCGCAGCGCGGCGAGCCTGGTCCCGCGCAGGAGCCAAAGCTGCCTAGAGCGCAGACTGAACGCATTGACGGAAGGCCCCCCGCAAATCGTTTGAGGCTAGGCACTCGTTCATGAGGGCACTTAACAAGTGGTAGACGGCGCAAGGGCCCACTCCGCGCGACGCGGCTTCTTCCTCGGAGGCGCGCAAAGAAAGGCGCAGCAAATCGTCGAGCGCCCGCGGCGCGTCAAAGCCGCCGCCGCGCAGGCGGGTGGAAGGGGGCGCGCGCGCCACGCTGCGGCGCGCCAGATGTTCGATGGAGCCATGCGTGGCCCCGCAGCGGAAGGGGCAATGGCCGCGCCGTTGAAAGCGACGCCGCGGGCACCAGCCGTTCGTCAGGGCGAGGATGAAGGCAGCCTGCGCCCGGGGCTCTGAGCGGCGGACCAACGCGCCCATGACCTTCACCGTTCTGCCCAACCGCCGGCTGGGGAGGACCTCCAAGCGCCATCTGTCCAACTTCCGGCGGAGGTGCCGCGTGCCCCCCCCCGGCGGTCCACCGCCGGCAGCTTCGCCATCTGGCCCTGCCATCTCGTCTGCGAACTGATCTACGAATCCACGCCAGAGGCGCGCCGCAGCAGCGCGTCGGAGCGAGCAGAAGCCCAGGGCAATGCGTGAAGGAACGACTTGTGCGCCCGCTGCGACGCCGAGGCGCTGCGAGCTAGGGAACAGCGAGCCAGTGGCTGTTGCTGCAATCGACGGACGCGGCCCTCCACTTGCAGACCTCCCACGGAGCCCGCCTCGGATCGGCGGGATCGGGTTTGGGCGGCCACGGCAACGGCAGACGCGCCCGTCGGCTCGTCTCGAAAATGCAGCGCCTTCAAGAATCACTACGGCATCTACCACCAGCGTCGACGATCGCAGAGTGGACGCAGTACCAGAAGAGAGATTCACCAGCAAGTCCTCAAGACGATCGAGCGGCTCCAGGAGCGAGGGCCTCTGCCTCATCGTCTGGAGCGGCAGCATCATCAGAGCCAATCCTGCCCGTCGTAGAAGCAGCCGACAATGATGCTACGATCAACTACGGCCTGGCAACCAGCGACAATGTTGACGAGGACAATCAGGAAAAGCTCGAGCTGCGCAGCTATCAAGTATGGTTTGATTTGCATCATGCTGAACATCGACTGGGACAGTCTCTACGCAGCGTGGCCCCTGTCGGTTTCGAGCCACACTTCGACGAAGAGCATCTCGCACATGCCACCGCCGATGCTGAACATATTCTTCACTTCAGCCAGCAAACTGAGCGGGGGGAACTACCATGGACAGCGGACGAGGCGTTCGCAGTGCTGACAGGGCCAGTGGCAATGTCCATGTGTTTCTACTGCGACGTCCGCGAGGACCAGCGCTTCTCGGCTTCCTCCGACGACCTCACCATGCCGCGAGAGGTGATCGACAACAGGGGCGTCGTCGAGATCGGCGACTGCAAGGAGGCCGTCTCGCTGTGCAACCACGACGTTTTCGAGGTCGACCTGACCTCCAACGCGACGGAAGTGGCGGGCGGCAGCTGGGTCCGCAAGTGGAAGAATCGGCAAAAGCGAGTCGTCAAGTCGAGGTGCTGCGATCGCGGATTTCTCGATCGCCAAAGGACCTCAATGAGTCGACACTCGTCGACGGCATCGCGTCTCAGCCACAGGTTGCTCTGCTCGCTGGCCGCGCTGTGCAGTGCGAGTTGCTCCTCGAGAGCGTCGAAATCTCAACGGCTTGTCTACAGGGGACGAAGTTCTCAGAGGTCGCGGCAAAGGCGAAGGAGCTAGGCCGCGAGGTCAAGGAGGCGCGCGAGGCATGGTTTCGCCCGCCGGCGAATATCTGGAGACATTGGAGAAACATCCCAAGTAGCAAGATCGTGGTCCTGAATGGTGACATTCGACACTTCATTCTCAAGTGCCTCAAAGCGCTCTATGGCCTAGTGAACGCCCCACTGCTATGGCAGTTCGCGCCGCTTCACTACCTCAAGCTCGACATCGGTTACAGCATGAGCACGCGCGACGAGTGCTTCCTGATGGTCATCAATGGCTGGCAGGTGGTCTCACTATGCATCATCCGCGTGGACGACCTTCGACTGGCAGCTACGAAGGAGCTCCTCGACCACATCGCCAAGAAGCTCGGCCAGAAGTTCGAAACCCTAAGAGGACGAGTCCTCCGTTCGTCCATCTGGGAATGAAGCACGAGATGCTGCCACCAGGACATTTGCTGGTTCACCAACAGCACTATCTCGGGAAGCTGCCGGAAGCCAAGTTCACGAACGCGTGCAACGCCAAGAAGGACCTCCAGGAGTTGGACGAGCACGAGCACCACCAGTTTAGATCACATGTATGCAGTCTACCGTGGCTATGCCTCACGATAGTGGGCACTGCACATGACGTGGTTTCTCTTCAGTCAGACACGGTGAGCCCTCAGGTTCAGCATTTGAAGATGGCAAATCGTGTACTCACGAAGGCGCGCAAGACGAAGGACATGAACGGTTTAGACTATCATCGAGTTCGGCTTCCACTGAGGCTCTGCAGTATTCACGACTGTGGACACGCCAACAAGAAGAGTTGCTACCCGTACGAGGGCAACTTCGTCATGATGATGCACGACGACCTGAAGATCGACACGCCCGAGCGGATTTCAGGTCTGGACTTGTCCAAGGTCGGGGGCTATGCGCACGCGTTGTATTTCAGTGCACGCAAGGCGCCACGAGATTCGCAGTCTACCTCACATGCAGAGACTCTCTCTGCCATCGGACGCACACAGGTGGGCCAACTGATCGCGGCAAGGCTTACCGAGTTGTTTTGCCAGATGGTGCTGACTCCGAGGACGACGCCTACTGCGCATGAAGTGCTGGAGCTGAACCAGAAGAATAGTACCATCATGCCGCACGACGCAGTGACAGACTGCATGGACCTCTTCGAGCTGATCACAGGCGGCCGCGTTATACCGTCTGACAAGCCACAGAGAGTTGCCATCATGGCACTTCGCGAAGACAGCGTTCATCATCGCACTCGATCTCTTCTACATGTTCCAACGAGAATCATGCTCGCCAACGGTCTCGCGAAACAAATCCCACCAGCCCTTTGGGCGTGAGTGGTTTAGCGAGCTTTCTCTGTCCTCAACCCCCCAACCCCCCTTTTTCCCCTTCGGGGAGGGGTTTACCCCTCCCCCTACCCCTCCCCCTGGACCTGGAGAGGGGGCGCCGCGGGTGGTTGGAGGGGTCTTTTTTTCGACTCCTGGGAGGGCCAAACAACGACGACCCTCACGAGGATTCTGGCCCCGAGGGGGGGGAGGGGGGGGAGTTTGGCACCTGAACTCGTCGTTGAAGTACAAAACATTGATTTTACTACGGCGTTGGCCCCATTTTGGCCTTCTGAGGGCAGCGTTCCTCTTCCTTCTTAGCAAAATCATTGATTTTACGAAGGCTTTGGGCTGATTTTGTCCTTCTCAGGGGTCAGCGCTTATTAGCGCTTCTGAGGAGGTCGCAAGAGACCCCAAGATAGCCCCAAGAGGCCCCCAGGAGGCTCCCAAGAGGCCTCCAGGAGGCCCCCAAGAGGCCCCCCCAGAGGCCCCTGGAGGTCCCCTCGAGGCTCCCAAGAGGCCCCCAAGAGGCCCCAAGAGGCTCCAAGAGGCCCCCAAGACGCCCCCAAGAAGCCCCCAAGAGGCCCCCCCAGACGCCCCAAGAGCTCCAAGAGGCCCCCAACAGGCCCAACGAGGAGCCCGAACGACTCACACCAGGACGACAGACCCCAACGACTCACACCACGAGGAGCCCGAACGAGTCACACCACAAGGACGGGCCCGAACGCCTCGCACAAAGACGAGGCGCCCGAACGACTCACACCACGAGGAGCCCGAACGACTCACACCACGACGCGGGCCCCGAACGACTCACACCACGAGGAGCCCGAACGAGTTACACCAGGAGGAGGGGACCGAACGACTCACACACAAGGAGGGGACTCACACCACGAGGAGCCCGAACGACGCACACACAATGAGGGGCCCGAAGGAGTTACACAAGGAAGGACGAGGGGCCCCAACGACTCATACCACGAAGAGCTGGAACGACTCACATATCTGCAACGCACACAGACGCGAACACTCGCATTATCTCTGGCGCGCCTGCATGTCCTCGGGCGATAGCCGCCACAACGCTGCTACAACGAGGGCGGGGCCAATGGGGCAAGGAGTGAAACATGCATCATAACAACAAGTGGCCAATTTAATTTACTCTATGGGGCCACTTGGGGAAGGAGTGCAATATGCATCACAACAACACGTGGCCGATATAATCTACTTTATGTTTCGGCCCCATTTCGGCGCTCGGGGGGAACAGCGCTTCTCTGTCTTCATGAAACAAACGTTGATTGTACGAAAATCTTGGGTTATCCTGTCCTTCTCCGGGGGCATCGCTCGTTCGCGCTTCGAAGGATCGCTCGAGGCTCCAAGCCGGCCACAAAGGCCCCCAGGAGGCTCCGCAGAGGCTTCCAAGATGCCCCCAATAACCTCCCCAGAGGACCCCAGAGGCTCCCAAGAGGTCCCCAGGAGGCTCCAGGGCGCCCCAGGAGGCTCCCAAGAGGGCCTCCAGAGGTCCCCACGAGGCCCTCAGGAGGCCTCACAGGCCTCGAGGAGGCACCCAAGAGGGCCCCATGAGGAAGCCGAACGACTCAGGCCAGGACGAGGGGCCCCAGCGACGCACACCAGGACGAGCGGCCCGAACGACTCACACCACGAGAAGCCCGAACGACTCACACGCAAGGAGGCGCCCCAACGACGCGCACCAAGACGAAGGGCCCGAACCACTTCCACCACGAGGAGCCCGAACGACTCACACACAAGCAGGGGCCCGAACGACGCACACCAGGACGAGGGTCCCCAACGACTCACACCACGAGGAGCCCCAACGACTCACACACAATGAGGGGCCCGAGGCACTCACACAAGGAAGGACGAGGCCCCCAAGAGGCCCCCAAGAGAAGGAGGCGCCCCAACGACTCACACCAGGACGAGGGGCCCGAACGACTCCCACCACGAGGAACTCGAACGACTCACACACAAGGAGGGGCCCGAACGACGCACACCAGGACGAGGGGCCCGAACGACTCACACCACAAGGAGCCCCAACGACTCACATACAATGCGGGGCCCGAACCACTCACCCCAGGACGAGGGGCCCCAACGACTAACACCACGAGGAGCCCGAACAACTTACACACAAGGAGGGGCCCGAGCGACGCACACCAGGACGAGCGGTCCGAACGACTCACACCACGAGGAGCCCGAACGACTCACACGCAAGGAGGCGCCCGAACGACTCACACCAGGACGAGGGGCCCGAACGACTCACACCATGAGGAGCCCGAAGGACTCACACACAAGGAGGGGCCCGAACGACGCACACCACGAGGAGCCCGAACGACTCACATACAATGCGGGGCCCGAACCACTCACCCCAGGGCGAGGGGCCCCAACGACTCACACTCACACCACGAGGAGCCCGAACAACTTACACACAAGGAGGGCCCCGAGCGACGCACACCAGGACGAGCGGTCCGAACGACTCACACCACGAGGAGCCCGAACGACTCACGCGCAAGGAGGCACCCGAACGACTCACACCAGGACGAGGGGCCCGAACGACTCCCACCATGAGGAGCCCGAACGACTCACACACCAGGAGGGGCCCGAACGACGCACACCAGGACCAGGGCTCCGAACGACTCACACTACGAGGAACCCGAGCGACTAACACACACTGAGGGGCCCGAGGGACCCACACAAGGAAGGACGAGGCCCCCAAGACGCCCCCAAGAGGCCCCCAGAGGCCCCCCAGAGGCCCCCAAGAGGCTTCCAAGAGGCCCCAAGACGCCTCTCGAGGCCCCCCCGAGGCGCCCAAGAGACCACAAAGAGCCCCCCAAGGAGCCCCGAGAGCCTCCAAGAGGCCCCCAAGAGGCCCACGAGGGGGCCGAACGACTCACCCCAGGACGAGAGGCCCCAGCGACTCACACCACGAGGAGCCCGAACAACTCACACACATGGAGGGGCCCGAGCGACGCACACCAGGACGAGCGGTTCGAACGACTCGCACCACGAGGAGCCCGGACGACTCACACCACGAGGAAGGGCCCGAACGACTCACACCAGGACGAGGGGCCCGAACGACTCACATAATGAGAAGCCCGAACGACTCACACACAAGGAGGGGCCCGAACGACGCGCACCAGGACCAGGGGCCCGAACGACTCACGCTACGAGGAACCCGAACGACCCACACACAGTGAAAGGCCCGAGGCGCTCACACAAGGAAGGACGAGGCCCCCAAGAGGCTCCCAAGACGCCCCCAGAGGCTCCCAAAAGGCCCCCAAGAGGCCCCCAATAAGCCCCAAGACGCCGCAAGAGGCCCCCAAGAGGCCCCCAAGAGGCGCCCAAGAGTCCTCCAAGAGGCCTCCAGAGCCTCCAGGACGCCCCCAAGAGGCCCCACGAGGAAACCGAACGACTCAACCCAGGACGAGGGGCCCCAACGACTCACACCACGAGGAGCCCGAACGACTTACACACAAGGCGGCGCGCCAGCGACTCACACCAGGACGAGGGGCCTAGAGGCCCCACGAGGAGGCCGAGCGACTCCCTCCAAGACGAGGAGCCCCAACGACTCACACCACGAGGAGCCCCCACGACTCACACACAAGGATGGGTCCGAGCGACGCAGACCAGGACGAGCGGCCCGAATGACTCACACCACAAGGAGCCCGAACGACTCACACGCAAGGAGGCGCCCCAACGACTCACACCAGGACGAGGGGCCCGAACGACTCCCATCGCGAGGAGCCCGAACGACTCACACCCCAGGAGGGGCCCGAACGACGCACACCAGGACGAGGGGCCCGAACGACGCACACCGCGCGGAGCCCGAACGACTCGCACACAAGGAGGGGCCCGAGCCACTCACACAAGGAAGGACGAGGCCCCCAAGAGGCCCCCAAGAGGCCCCAAGAGGCCCCCAAGAGGCCCCCAAGAGGCTTCCAAGCAGCCCCAAGACGCCTCTCGAGGCCCCCAAGAGGCTCCCAAGAAACCACAAGGAGCCCCCCCCAAGAGGCCCCGAGAGCCTCCAAGAGGCCCCCAAGAGGCCCACGAGGAGGCCAAACGACTCACCCCAGGACCAGGGGCCCCAACGACTCACACCACGAGGAGCCCGAACGACTCACACACCAGGAGGGGCCCGAGCGACGAACACGAGGACGAGCGGCCCGAACGACTCACACACAAGGAGGAGCCCGAGCGACGCACACGCAAGGAGGCGCCCGAATGACTCTCACCAGGACGAGGGGCCCGAACGACTCACACCACCAGGAGCCCGAACGACGCACACCAGGACGAGGGGCCCGAACGACGCACACCAGGACGAGGGGCCGAACGGACTCACACCACGAGGAGCCCGAGCGACTCACACACAACGAGGGGCCCGAGACAATCATACAAGGAAGGACGAGGCCCCCAACGGGCCCCCAAGAGGCCCCAAGAGGCTCCCAAGATGCCCCCAAGACGCCCCCAAGAAGCCCCAAGACGCCTCAAGAGGCCCCCAAGAGGCCCCCATAAGACCCCCAAGAGGCCCTCACGAAGCCCCGAGAGCCTCCAAGAGGCCCCCAAGAGGCCCCACGAGGAGACCGAACGACTCACCCCAGGACGAGGAGCCCCAACGACTCTCACCACGAGGAGCCCGAACGACTCACACACAAGGAGGGGCCCGAGCGATTCATACCAGGACGAGGTGCCTGAACGACTCACACTACGAAGAGCCCGAATGACTCACACCAGGACGAAGACCCTGAACCACTCACGCCAGCACAACGGCAATCACTACCATAGCCGGCATCGGAGGAGCCACCGATGCCAAGGCAACAGGAACCGGCTCAGGAACCACAACCCAATAAAAGTTAAATTCCAGGGACATGACTGAAGCGAAACACATGAAGCAGAGGCGGAGGAGGAGGACTGTGAAGAGGACACACATGTTTTGCCATCGAGCGCTACGGTCTCTGCCATGATGCCGTTGAACATCCTCCAGCGAGAATTTTACTACATGAGAACTCACCAGACGCGCCACGGAAGCAAAGTAGTTGCACATGAACCATTGGATACATACCGAAGCTCCAGCCATATATACAGAAAGGACGGACTCCATGGAGACAACATCCACTGTTCAGTCTCACTGTACCCAGAACTGTTCTCTAATACCAGCGTGACATCCATAGTGGTACGCATGGGCCTCACCAGTACTGGAGGACAGACTATAAACTAAACGTACTCTTCGCACCAATGAACCACAACTGAGTAGAATAACCAGCACTTTCACCAGAACAAGATAACAAACACCATCACATATGCAGAATCCAGCACCCGCGAACTACAGTACGAGCTTCAGCCGTCTACAGTACAAGTGCCACCAGCAAGCTGTTTCCTATAGTAGACCCATACGTGAAGCGTACGTGGACCAGCTGAGTGTAGTACACGTTCCACCAGCAAGCTGTTTCCTACAGTACAAGCCACCTGAGGCGCCACGGAAAATGTGTAGTGGCACATCCACCATTGGATGGATACCGAGGGCGTAGCCATGTATACAGGAACCCTCGAGTCCATTGAGGCAACATCCCGTCTTTAGTCTCACTCTACCAAAGGATAGTGTCCCCAGTAACGCGTCTGGGCTGACGGCATCCGCGCCGTACCTCATCGTCCCCAGGCTTTGTTCCACCATTCGGGAGTCGGTTGCAACTCGTCCAAGAACTTCCGGTCGTCGGCGGATATCGCTCCGTCGCTGCCCGGCCAGCGTTTCTCTCCGAAATGCACGGGGGTCAGCGGACATCGAGCTTGGTGAATGCGGCAATGGCACTTGCACTTGCGCTTGCTCTTCTGCAGCGCTTTGCGCAGGTGGCGCACTCGTTCGTCGATATCAGCGACGCACTCCTTGCACTGCAATTTGTGGCGATTCCCATGCTTGTGGTTGTCCAGTTGCTTTGGGTTGAATTTACGAGCCCCGAAACTGCAGGAACACCTCTGGCACACGTACGTCGCAAGGTCCGACGGGTCGAATCCTTGCGCACGGCACGCCTTACACGCTAACGTTGTGCCCCGAGAAGACGAATGATGCCTGCGTTCAGCATTCGACCAGTACTTCAGCTCATATGCCGTTGCACACTTACCGCACCGCAGCTTCGTCTGACAGTCCAGGCACACCAAACGGGACTTCTCTTGCCTTTTCGCGTTGTACAACACGTATTTGTCAAACGCCAGGCTGCCCAACTGCTCCAAGCAATCTTCGCACTGGTGTTCGTCGTACTTGCCGGGCGCGAACCCTCGCTCTGCGCAGCCCGGGCACACGAGGTCTCGATCGTGATGCCGATGGTGGTTCATAATTATCGCGCCCCACACGCCTTCCTCAAAAACTTCTTTACACGCAGAGCACCCGTGGCTTTGCGGGGTGAGTCTCTTCTTCCAGTCATCACGTTCCACACACCGCTTGCATAGTGACTCGTCTGGCGGGCGTGTCCTTGCAGCGATTCCATCGGGCATTCTTTGGGAAGCCTCGGCCGCCCGCGCAGCCCGAGGAGGCATGGCGCCGACCTCGCGCGCGCAGTGCATGCATCTCGTCCACCTCCCCTGCGACACGTACTTCTCGTAGAAGTCGGCGGCTGCTTTCATGCCGAAGTCGCGAGCGTCGAGCATGTACTCCTGCTTCCCTTTGAGGTAGCAGCAGGCGCACAGGTGCTTCCTCGCCATGGGGTCCATCTTCCCAGCTTCAGCGGCGTCGTCATCAAGCGCACTCCATTCATGGATCGCCTCGCCTGCTGTGATCTGGCCAGAAAGCTTCCGCATCAGTCGCTCGGGCCCCACTGGGTTGCCGAGGCCGAACAGAAAGGTCGAGAACGGCTGCATGACGCAGATGTTTGGCAATCGCTTCACTCTGGACAAGCATACGTAGGCAGCAATCTGAGCTGTCATGGACGCCCTGCTGGACCAACGCTGCAGGTCCGCGAATGCCGCTTCCAACGTCGCCCCCTGGATCATGTGAGCGGTGGAAGCGAAGTCGGGGAGAATCCAGAAGCCCGTGCGTCGGGCTTCGATGCCCGTATGCTTGTTCACTTTCCAAGTCCTGGATCTCCGCTTCAACGGGTATGCGCCCGTCGGCAGCTTCCCTATGCTCCACTGTGCTTCTGTGAAATGGATATAGATAGCCAAGGGCAACCTATCCAATATGAACTCGCCCTCGATCTCCTGGGGACTACAATCAGGCGCCAGAGTCCATCCGTAAATCACTCCCTTTCGGTGTCTGTACAGTTGTCTGCTTCGATCGACGTTGTCCGTCAACCGAATGGGCATGCCTTTGGCCAATGGGTAGATGCTCGGAATGTTGCCCGTCTCCGGGCCGTGCCTCTTCAGCCAGGAGAACAACTTCTCGTCCAATTTCTCCTTCGGCAACTCGCGATCTCCTGGATGCAACGGCACATCTCGAGCGTAGCACCACGAGAGCTGAACGTTCTTCTGTTTGGCAAACTCCCTCGCGCGCAGGTTCGTCGCGAAGTACCTGGGCACGTTGAAGGTGTACAGAGCTGGTGCGCCGCTGAATGGGTTCATGCGAAGCTCTGGCGCCAGCGAGTCAGTGTCGGTCAGAGCCCGGCGTCTCTTGCCTCGCTCCGCACGGCACTCCGCGCACTCGCCTTCTGGCGACTTCAGAAGCGCCGCCATGTCGGCGCACCCTCCCGAGAAGCGCTCCTTCCAAGTCTTGCGATACGGGCCAAGTACTGGGTCGCCCACCACGTCGTCGTTGCAACCGCACTTACCCGCGCTCGGGGACGTCAACGTCGGGAGCCCGTGGAAGTAGCTGTAGTCCTCCATGCTGAGGTTTCCAACTCTGCACTGGCCCAGAAACGAGTTGCACCATTCGTCGTCGCACCTCATCAAGTCGGTCAACTGCCAGAAAGATCGCACGCTGTCGACGTCGTCTTGCCAGAACAGCTCCAACGCGCGGTGCGCGCACCCTGCGGGCACGCCCAGCGGGTTGGATGCCAGGAAGGCGCCCGTCACGGGGTGCAACTGCCAATCATCAGCGCACATGACCGCGTCCACTCCCCCGAAGGCGCGATGCAACTCCCCCGCCCTCTTCTTGTACGTGCCCCTCACCCGGACAGCGGCATTGACCACTCGTTCCAGGGTGCCCAGCAGCTCCGCGGACATCATGCTCACCTGGAAATCATGAATACAGATCATGTTCCTTATTCTTTGTGCGCTGAGCTATGCTCATTCCCTCCATAGTCCTTGCAAACATGGTGACACATGGGACGCGCGAGAGGATGACCAGACTTTGCCATGAGATCGCCGTTGCATGTGACGAGGGGCCCGAACGACTCACACCGCGCGAAGCCCGAAGGCCTGCGCCAAGACGAGGGGCCCGAACGACTCACACGACCAGGCATTCGAACGACTCGCACCAGGAGGAGGGGCCCGCACAACTCACACAAGGACGAGGGCCTCCAGCGACTCACACCACGAGGAGCTCGAACGCCTCACACCAGGACGAGGGGCCCGAACGACTCACACCAGGCCGAGGAGCCCCAACGACCCACGCACGAGGAGCCCCGAACGACTCACACCACGTCGAGGGCAACGAACGATGTACTCCATGGAGTGACTCGTTCGGTGCCCTCGGGACCTCGTCGATGATGATCACGCGCAGGGCCCCGCACTTCATGGACTGCTTGTGCCTGTCGCCCGTGGCATTCCCGTCGTCGTTCCGCGCCGGGATGCCGCTCCAGTGGTGCACCGTGTGCCCGTTTGTCTGCGCCGCCATGGCATTTTGAAACGCCAAGCACACGAACTGAACGCCGTGCTCCCAACCGAGGCCTTCCTCCATTAAGTACCGCATCCAGCCAATGACGGCACTTTTTCCAATGCCCGGAAATCCGTGCACTACGTCCAGCAGAGGCTCCTCGGAATTCTGGTTCACGTTGCCCTGCTGCTTCTCCAGCCGCTCAATCTTCAAACGTCGAACAAAGTGCTCGAGAAACTGGCGCTGTTTCTCGTTCGGGATCTTCGAGCTCGCCAATATGGAAGCAAACGCTTTGTCGATGCTGGCGAAGCCATTCCCTGCAGGGTTGAACGAAGCAGCAGCATCTCGCTTCTCGTCGAAGGGAGCATCGTGCGCCTTCTGGCTCGTGCCACTTGCGGATAGAGCTGCGAGGTGGCCCCAGCAAAACAAGAAACCCGAACGAGGGAGCGTAGGCCGCCCTTGAAGCCAAACGTAAGAATCGTCGAGATACTCCTCGAGAGAAACGAACGCGGCAGCAGCGAAGACGGCAGCCCCGAGCGAGCGGCAGGGTCGTCGACGTCGTCGTTTTCGTCGACGTCGTCGCCGGGGATTGGATAGTTCCGACCACCACTAGCTCACAGAGCGCCGAACCGACAGGAATATAAACCAGCCTCAGAAATAATAATTAACCATAGTTGATAATGATTATGAATGGTGTAAGATGATTATTAATGATTGAATAATGATTATGAATAGGTGAGTAATGGCCATGCGTCCTTATTATTACTAACTAATAATGAAACGTAATAACGATGCATAATGATGGAGTTGTGATGACTATTGTTGATGGTTAGTGATCCAGGAATAACGATGAATGGCTAATCATTAAGGATTTATGATCAATGATCAATGGATAAGGATAAACTATTAATGGTTTAATTCATTAACGATAACGATGAAATAGTAACAATGAATACAGACGTCAGGAGATGCATGCAGTTAATGACAATGTGACAATTTCTAAATAACGGCACCAATGATTCGTAGTGGGGCACGCTGAGTGACTGACGGCTGGCGATGTATATTAGTGTTATGTAATGGCGCATGATGGACATAAGGGTGGCATCTGTAACCGATGTGATGGAGCAGTCTAGTTCGACTGGGTTGAGGTGCGATTTCATAAGCTGCGCTACCGCCCACCAGAGCAATTAGCACATGTTGCATGCGGTATCATGGCATACCATGGCACGCAGACGCATTGAACCCGACGCTCCAACGAATCTCACGGAAATTTGCAAACATCCTAAGCACCCCCTCGGCAGGTCCAAGGCCCGCGCCTCGCGCAGAGTGAAGGCAAGAGGGCCGAGAGAGGGCGCGGCGGCATGAGCGTCAATCGGAGTAGAGCCCAATGCCTCTCTCCAGGCGCGAGCGGCTCCGACTCCACGCTGTCGCCGCCGTCGGCGCCATCCTCCTCCTCCCGTTCCTCCTCCTCTACCTCCTGTCCTCTCTCCCTCTCCTCTTCTTCCACCTCCTCTTGTCCGTCCCCCTCCTCTCCTCCGTCCCTCTCCTCTCCTCCCCCCCCCTCCCCCCCCTCTCCCCCTCGCCCTCCCCATCGAGCCTCTCATCCTCCACTGCGGACGTTCGACGCGTGATGTCTGCGTCGATCCGGGAGCAGGGCGGCGTTTTCTCTCGCAGCCAAGACCCGACAAACCACGGGCCCTGGACAAAAGAAGCGCAGCGCCACGCTCTGGGTCGGCAAATGACGGGCGGCAGAAGCGCGCCCGCCCTGCTTCTTCTCGCGTGCCCTTATCATCATCAGCATGCCCCCCGCCCTCCTCCTCCTCATCCTCCACCTCCTCCTCATTCTCCCCCTTTCCCTCCTCATCATCCTCCTTCTCCTCCCCCTCCTTCTCCTCTCCCTCCTTCCCCTCCTCCTCCACCTCCCCCACCTTCTCCTCCTTCCCTCTAGCGCGCCAGCCCCCGCCAAGCTGCGGGCGCCCGGCCTGGCCCCGGGGGCCCACTGGCGCGGGCGCTCGGAGCGGCGGTCGGCCAGCCGATGGGCCAAAGACCGTCTTTCATGCCTCCGCGGGCGCCGCGGCCGCTGGTGAGAGCCCGCCCACCTCCCCCCCCTCCTTCCCCCTCTTCCCTCTAGCACGCCAGCCCCCGCCAAACTGCGGGCCCCTGACCTCAGGGGCCTACTGGCACGGCTTCTTGAATGCCTCCGCGGGCGCCGCAGCCGCTGGTGAGAGCCCGTCCACATCCTCCTCCTTCTCCTCCTTCCCTCTAGCCCGCCAGCCCCTGCCATGCTGCGGGCGCCTGGCCTCGGGGGCCCGCTGGCGCGGCTTCTTGAATGCCTCTGCGGGCGCCGCAGCCGCCGGTGAGAGCCCGTCCACCTCCTCCTCCTTCTCCTCCTATCCTCTAACGCGCTGGCCCCCGCCAAGCTGCGGGCGCCTGACCTCAGGGGCCTACTGGCGCGGGCGCTTGGAGCGGCGGTCGGCCAGCCGATCGGCCAAAGACCGCTTCTTGAATGCCTCCGCGGGCGCCGCGGCCGCTGGCGAGAGCCTGAACTCTGGAGACTCCCTCACCGTGGGCAGCGGCACGCGGACTCCGCGCAGCGACTTCGACGAGGCCGATGGCGCTGACGGCGGCGGCTCGTCAGCAGCCGCAGCTGAGGAAGCGCCGTCCTGCTGGCGAGGCATGCGCATGGGTCAACCTCACATTATCCTCCACTTATACCTCGTACTCCTCCTCCGCCTTCTTTTTCCGCCCCTCCTCCTCCTCATTAAAGTCGTTATCCTCCCTCCTCCCCCTGCCCGTCCTCCTCCTCATCCTCCTCCCGATCCTGCTCCTCCTCCTCCGCACTCCTCCCCCTTCTCATCCCCCCCTCTTCCTCCTCCCCCCCCCCCCCCCCCCCCCATCGCCCTGCCGGGGCGCGGGGGGGGGTCGGGGGGCCAGGGCCCCCCCCTACCTCTCCCTCCGATCCCTCGAGGCGTCTCTCAAACCCCTACCCTGATGCGTCCTGCATCACGCCTGTCCCCTCGACCTCGACGTCGCCCATGCCCTCGCTGTCGCTCTTGTCCTTCGGCATGTGCAAGCCCGACGCCCACTGACAGAGCAGCTCCTCCACCTCCTCTGACGGCTTCCACCCCGTCCTCGCCACGTCTGCGCGCAAGGACTTGACAGCGCGAACGCACTCATCGACGTCGGACCAGACCTTCTTCGGCCAGTCGCGCTGCGTGGAATTCAGCACCGCCGCCAACGCCACCGTGCCGAGCGCGTTCTCAGCCGCCGCCGCAGCGCGGGCAACGGGCCGAGGAGGAACAGCCATGAAGATATTGTTGAGGACCTTCGTGTGATTGAGCTGGGTCTTGAGTGCGAGCGCAACCGAGGTCAAGTAGTTGTGGTCCGGGCCCATGACGGCGTCCATCTCGGCGGTGCTGGAGAGCACGGAGGAGCCAGAGTAGATCGGAGTCTTCTCCTCGAGCTTCTCCGCAATCGTGATGATATCCTTCGCCACGGCCTCCCCGAAGAACGTCTGCAAATCTGCAACATCCTTCCCGAGGCTGCGCAAGATTGCAGCGGGCTGGAGGCGCGACCCAAGGGTCGTGATGTGAAACGCGCCCAAGCTTTGCTGCTGCGGCGCTGCCTGGGGCAGGCCCCAAGAATACGCCACGGCAATGCCGAGCCCAGCCGCCGCCAGGCAAGTCAAGCAAGATTTCCCCGAGCCGAGGAGATCCACTTGAATGATGGCGGCGGCTGAACTCAGCAACAATGGGCGCAGTCTCAGGTCCAAGGGCCATCGTCTCAAGGTCCAGGGACTCCAGGCTCTTCCAGCGCAGGGTCAACTCCTTCCACTCGGAGGTCACCTGATCAGTCAAGAGGAGGTCCCTGAAGCTCGCTGCATTTGCGCGGGCCAGCTTCGACCGCGCGACTGCGGCGATGGCTTTGCAGACCTTCGTCGCAGAATCGGCGAAGCAAACCTCGCGATGCAGCAGCTCGTCGCCGATGTCCAGCGCAAACTTGAGAGCGTCCCCAGCGTTGAACTCGGCAGAGACGATGGCCTTCAGGGTAGCGTCGTCGAGAGAAAGCAAGGACCACGGCTCGGCGCTGGCTGCGTTGCCCAGAATCTTCAAGGCGTGGTCGAGCAACGGCGTCAATACCTCAGCCGCGTTGTCAGTCGCAGCTGCCAACATTGCCTTCATGTGGTCACCGTCCGGGTTCATCACAGGCGCCTTCAGCAAGAGAAGCGGGCCGTCTGCATCTGGAAAGTATCCCTTGGCGGCGGCGTGGATTGGCTTCAGACTAACTGCCAATGTGGACTGGAGAGACTTGTAATCTGCAGCCGAGAAGGTAGCCGCCGATGTGGTAGAAGAGGACGCCAATGAGCTCCACCGGCTGAGACCTTCACCCATGCTGGCCAGCTGTGCAATATCATGGTTCTCGCCCGCGTTCTTTGGGAACGTGTCCAAGTACTTCGCGACATTGGTGGAGACCTGCGTGAGCAAGCGGCGCTTCTCAGCCGATTCAGCGACCCACTTTGCAAGGTCCTCTGTAGTAACGGAATCACGCATCATTGGAAGAAGTACCGAACGCCAACCTTGGATGACCAACGCCATCCACTTGCCAAGGCCCTCCAAGATGGCCGCGTGCTCAGAGTCGGGGGTGAACTCGGGGATGCAGTTCGTCAGGGAGTGCCGGAGCCCACGCGCGATGGCGTCGATCGCACCGACAGCGTCGTCCACGAAGAAGGGCTCGCACGTGAAGATGTCGGGGTAGCACTTGGCGATGCTCTTGGTCAGCGCGTCCACCTTCTTCATGAAGGCGCCGACCTCTGCCTTCGTCGCCTGCGCTTTCGCGAGGTGCAGCTTTGCGCCCTGCGCGATCGCCTTGCCAGAAGGCCAAGTTGCGAGAGCAGTGCCAAACTGGGATCCGGGTTTCTTGTTCGTCGGAAGGCTTTCATCGATCACGGAAATCGACTCTTCGAGCATGTCCACAAGCTCCTCGATAGACCCCCACTCCCTCGACGCGCAGGTGCACATGATTTGGAAGGCAGCCCGCCACTGGCCCACGTCAGCCTCGAAGTCGAAGTCCATGTCATCATCGTCACGTACCAGATCAGCCAGGGCTGCGCAGCGCTCCTTCTCCGACTTGATGCGGGGCGTCTGCGTCAGGCGATCCGCCATCGAGTTCATCTGCTCCTCCTCGAGCTTGTCGACGAGGCCTGCGGCGCGCATCTGCGTGGAGCTCATCAGATGGAAGAACGTCTTGGCGTCCGTGGCCTTGGCCACGTCGACCTTCCGTCGAAGCCGCCGCAGATGACCTGGAATCTCTAACACCGTCGCAGGGTCGAGGTCCAGGGCGGCCAGGGCGAGGTCGTACCTCGCGAGCTCGCAAACTCAAGCGCAAACGACGTTTGCGACAGAAGCTGCCCCAGGGAGCAGAGGAGGTGGAGGAGGAGAAGGAGGAGGAGGAGGTGGAGGAGGGGAGGAGGGGAGGAGGAGGAGGCTTGACGGGAGGGGTCGGAGGATGGCGATGAGGAGGAGGAGGAGGAGGAGGAGGAGGAGGAGGAGGAGGAGGAGGATGGGGGGGGAGGAGGGGGTTGCTGAGAATGCGCAACATGGTCTAATCACGTTGAAAAATGTTGGGGGAGGAGGAGGAGGAGGAGGAGGAGGAGGAGGAGGAGGAGGGGGAGGAGGGGGAGGAGGAGGTGGAGGAGGTGGAGGAGGTGGGGGATGGAAGAGGAGGGGGGGGAGGTGGAGGAGGAGAAGGGGGGGGAGGGGGGCAGGGCGGGGGCAGGGAGAAAGGAGGACAGCTCACTGTCGCAAACACCGCGCGCAGCCATAAGTTCCGAGCCCCCTCGCACTTGGAGCGCATGTCCTCCGCGACCAACTCTGGAAAGGACAACGTGTCTTTGATCACGCTGAGCTTTTTCTCCGCCATCCTGCACAAGCGATGCTCATCTGGGTCCTTCAGGGCGCGCAACCTCACTGGAAACATCTTGATCAAGTCATCGATGATCTTGAGCTGGGTCGGCTGCTCCGACCCCCACACGAGGGAGTCGTCGGGCCCGATCGACGCGAAGCGGGGCTCCAGCTCGGCCACCTCCCTGAGCAAGTCCTTCGCCGGGGGGCGGCCGCGCTTCTTCGCGCCAGGAACCTTCTGCTTCTTGTCCTTCTTGGTGCCAGCGCCGTCGCCGCCGTCGCTAGATCCCGCCGTTGCCGCCGCCGGTGCTGAGGCGCTGCCGCGGGGCGTCGGCGCAGCCGCCTCCGCTGCGCAGCCAGGGCCGCCCGCGGAAGAAGCGCCAGCTTGCGCTGTTGGAGCGGCTGGCGGAGCAACGGCCGCGGGCTGCGCGGGCGGCCCGGGCAAGCTGCCGCCGCTCGCTGAGCCCTTGCCCTCGCGACCAATCGCCTGGTCGACGGCCTCGTCGATGCCGATGCTCGCGAGGACGCCCGGCATCAACATCTCAGCGACGCGCCTCTGCTTCGCCTCGATGCTCTCATTGGCGCCAACGTTGATCTTCACGGACTTCGCGACCTGGGCGCGCTCTACGTTCCCGTAGTGGGTGCAGTCAATGTCAGGGACCCAGAACCCCTCCTCCCCGAGCTCGTTCTCTCCTCTGTAATGGCCGTCCTTCTCGGCCAGGCCATTCGTCTCGAAATTCCCGTGGACCCTCTCGTAGCTCCTCACGGGGTAGAACGTCTTCCCAGGGCCTTTATTCGCCTTCTCTCTGATGAACAGTTCCTGTAAAACTGCATCGTGCACTTCATCGTGATCGATGTGGGCGTTGCGGCGCAAGCCGTTCTTGATCATGTAGTCGACATCTTCGCGAGGATGCTATCCAACGCCGCCAGGCGACCTGCATCACTGCCGAGGGACGCCTTGAACTTGCTGAAAGTCATGCCATGGAGCGCCTTCAAGTTGCCGTTGTACCACCTCTGGCAGTACCCGCAGGTTCCGCCCTGCGTCTTCCCTGCAGCGTCACATTTGCGAGCCCACCACATGAAGCCTTTCTTGCCGAAGGCCGCGTCGACGGGATCGATGTCGCTGTCCCGGCGAGTGCACGTGTCGCACTTGCGCCCGTCAGGCCTGGCAAGAGACGAGTGGGGCGCCATTGCTACTTCGGGGGTCTTCGGATGGGCCCGAACCGAATGGATGGCCCCGTCGGGGGCCGACCTTGCGGCCCACCGAGGGCCGCGGCGGTCAAACGAATCGAGGCCGTCCTGGCCCTCGTCATCCTCTTGCTGCTGCTGCTGCTGGGCGGCTGCTGCTGCCTTTTGCTTGTCCTCCCCGTCCTCCCCCTCCTCCTCATCATTATCCCCGTCCCCCGCCTCAATTCTCCCCCTCCCCCCCTCCCCCTTCTCCCCCTCCCCCCCCTACTGCTATGTTAGGGCAACTCCTGCCCCCCGCCTCTGCGCCACCAAGGCGTCGCTGCCTGCAGAGCCGCCGCTCTCGCTGGCGCCTCCCGCGCGACTGCCGAAGGCACCCTGCGGCCTGGCGAGCTTCGAGCAGGACATCGCAGCAAGCCGCTGCGCCGCTTGTCCGGGTGGGCGATGGGGTGCAGGGGTACCCTGCAAGCTGCGAGCGTAAGCTTGATGCTTGGGGGCTTCGGGAACCCGAGGGGCATGGGGAGGGGGGCCCCGGCGCGGCGACGGATCTATCTCGCCCTCGCCCCAAACCCCGTCGTCGACCTCTTTCGACGAGAGCCTTCGCGGAATCAAGCCCGACGCCTTTGCGACGGCGGCGCCATGCGCCGCTGCCTCGACGTCGGGCTCGACGCTGCGACAAGCGCTTCGATCCGCCGACCCCCATCCCCCCACCCCTATCCCCAACCCGCCCGTCTTCTCCGCCGCCAACTCACCTCGTCCCCAAGGCCCTCAACCGCCCAGGACCGTTGAGCCCCCAGCCCCGGGGCCGAGAGGAACGAAGAGGGATGGAGCTTGGCGCGTTTGCGCCCGCCTGATGAGACGAAGAGGATTTCCCACTGGGCCACTTGAGGCAAACTGGCGCGCCTCGCCCCTCACGAAGTCGCTCGGCCGAGGCATCTAAATACACCCGTCCCCGACCAAGGTGCGCATTCCCACGCTCAGCACCTCGAGGTCTGGGGAGGGGGCAAGAGTCGGCTCTGGGATTCGCAAGTCAATGCCAGCGCTCAAACGCAGGTGCACTGACAATGCACTTCGGCCTTGGGGGGCGGGCGGTGCGTTCCTTACTGGGAAGTGGGCCGACGTTCCGAATCCCAGGATCGCAAAGCCTCGAAACTCAAAAACTCAACCCAAGCGGCTCGCCAAGCTAGAGAAGTCACCCGCGGCCCACGTTGGCCGCGGCCGAAGCGGGCGCAGGAGGGGGGCGGTCGAGGCGAAGGAGGCGGGGCGTAGAGGAGTGGGGGGGGGGGGGGGGGGGCAGGAGGAGCAGGGGGAGGGGGGGGAAGGAGGAGGAAGAGTGGAGAAGGAGAAGGATGCTGAGGGGGAAGAGGAGGACCAGAGCCCCCGTGCCAAGAGGCGATGTAGCAGAGGTGCCTCGCAACTCGTCCTCCACGTTGCCCTTGTCGTCGTCGGCGGCGACCTCGCCGTTCGGGAGCTCAATCACGCTGTCCTGGGGGCCGTCCGAGGCGGCGTCGCCCTCGTGGCTGCCGAAGCGGCCAACTGTGGCCAGGAACGTGAGAACCCATGGGATCGCGTGCCACACGCAGTACGCGTTGCCAGCCATTTCCAACAGCAGCTCCGAGTACCGCTTGTGCAGCGCGGACACGTCCCTGTCAACCCTGTCGACGTTCTTCTGCCACAGCTCGTCGCTCCACCCGATCAGGCGCATCGCCTCGAAGCCTTCGAGAAGGCGAACTGAACGATCAGATGCCGCGCGGACCGCCAGCCGACAGGTGCCGATCAGCGTGGGGACCTTGGTGCTCCAAGGGGTGCCCTTCGGATCCTTGAGACGACCGTTCTCGTCCTGCAGCGGTGCCATGATCCTCTTCAGGCTCATATTAATATCCAAATATTCCACTGGATGCTGTGGCTCGAACGCCGCGTTCAAGAACGCTGCAGCGTCACGCTCGCGCGGGAGCAACCCGCCCGGCATGATGTCCGCAATCAGCGGGCCCGCAGCGGGCCGCGCCAACTGCCGCGAAGTAAAGAACCCGTGGTGTTCTACCTTCCATTCGACGTTCTGCTTCGACTCCTTGGGGCCATCCTGTGCGGGCCCCAAAGAAACGCACCGCCGCCGCCTCCGTCACCCCCGCAACCCCTCACTCACAACTCCTGCCGGGAGAAGAATGGAGGAGGGGGGGCGGGGTGAGGGGCGCGGTGGCGGTGCATGTCGTTGGCCCCCGCATCCTGGCTGTGGGTAGTCATGCCCAATTTGGCCGCCTCAGCCTTGCGCGTCTCGTGGTCGGTCGTGATGAACTCAGCGATGGTGGTCTCACTTGTGTGACGGAAGGACAAGAACATCTTGGTGAAGAACTGCGTGACCACCTCGTGGCTGGCGCCTCCCATGCCGCGGGCCCCAGCCCACCAAAGACGCTGCCTCTCGACGTTCGGGCTGCCGTAGTCGCGGGCGTCAACTGAGCGACTGACGCACCAGTGCCCGCCAGCGCGAGCTGTCTGGACAATGTACTCCTGGTCAGAGATGCATCCGGGCAGCTGCTCCGCCAGGGGCTTGATGTTCTCCAGGATGCACATCCTTGGCGAGTGGGTCTGCACGGTCTGCCAGACTGCGTCGAAGCCCTCGCCAGTCTTCCCGCTCCCAGACTGCACGCAGTTCACGTTCGCGCTCGCGTTGGCATTGGCTGCCGAGCGTGACTTGCAAGGGAACCCAGCATCAAGGATGTCCACATCTGGCACCTCCGCCATGCGAGGGCCGCCAACCGCGGCAAGGTTCATCGCGGCGGTGACGCCCTTGAGCTCCTCCATCCTCGCGACGGCGAAGTCGGGCTTCAACTCGGTCACGAGGTGGCACCGTTTCCGACGATCCATCTCCGCGATGAGGGCTGCCTTGAAAGAGATGTCGATGCCGTATTGGTGCTTCAGTACCTCAGACGCGGTGAATGACGCCTGTTCCAGCACACAGGCTCCATGTTTGCAGCTCTGACGATCCCATGACGCTGGGGAGATTAGCAATCGATAGCAGGAACGAGCTCTCATCCTCTTTATTCAACTGCCCAAGGAAGCGGGTGATCATAAACTGCAGCTTGTCGGTGGGGGCCCACGAGTGCTGCGGGCGAAGGCGCCTGGGAGTCTTGTAGTTGCTGCCATTGTCCACGGACAACGCGGCGGAGATGTCATCTCTGTCACCAGGCGCTGGCAGAGACTCCTCAACGCTGGATGTCAAAGAGGGGGTGCCAGGCACAACGCGACCTGAACCCCTGAGGCCAGAAAGATGCCACAGCCCCTGGATATCTGAATTTCTGGATGTCGGCCCAAAGCTGGAAATGATTTCCCCTCTCCTGGAATCATTATTATTCATCAAAACAACACTTAAAATCGAATTAATCCCAAAATCACGGAAACTCACGGCGGGCCGTGATTTTAATTTCCCGTCGAGGCGGGGAATTAAAATCACGGGTCCCCAAACTCACGGAAACTCCCGGGAGGAATTTCTTTTACCATTTATTTTGAATGATTTCGGCCTCGTCGAAATGATTTTCGGTTCGCCCCAGCCATCGGAGGCGGAGCCTCCGGAGGCCCAGACCTCCGATGACGATAGCGACCGCGAGCCCAAACCCCTCCCAGACGGTTCCGAAGCGGCCCCGATGTCCGCAGCAGCCCCGCTAAGGGTCGACTCCTCGGGGATGCTCGCCAGCGGCGCGGCCAGCGCCGACCGACCGCCGCCAAGGAGTCCACCGAAGCCCCCCAGCGGCGCGTCGAAGCACAGCTGATCAACGGAGAGCTCGACGCGGCTCACCTGGGCCGAGCGAGGGTGGCCTACATCCTACCACCTCTTTCCTCTTCTCCTCCCCCGCCTCTTCCCCCGCTTCCTCCTCATCCTCATCCGCCCTCTCCTCCCCCCTCCCCTCCTCCTCCCTCCTCCTCCTCCTCCGCCGCCGTCGTGGTGCCCTCGTGGAGTCGCTGTCTCGATGCCGTCTTGGGGCTATGTATTGGGGCATGTTGAGGCACCCCGCGGGGCCCCCAAGCCTGCGCCGATCGATCGGGGGCCTGCCCGATTGGATCTCTGGGGGCTGAGATCCAATGTGTGCGCTCCCCCCATCCCCCTCTTCAGTATCCCCATGCCCCCGCCTCGGCTGGCGGCTGGGTCGCAACGGGCTGCCCCTGCGGCCCCGGCGCGTCTGCGGCGGGCGCGGCAGCGACCAGCATGTCAGCGAGCTCCGCCGCGTGCTTCGACACGTCAGCGGCCAGCGACTCGACGGGCGGCTCCTCGCTGCGAGGTGCCGCATCATCCGCCATCTCCGAGGTCACCCTGCCGCGCTTCACGTTATTGGGCGTGTCGGGCGGCGGCGGCGTCGGGCGCTCGTCCTCGCTCGACCAGACGGGGTCAACAGCCGCCGCGTCCTCCTCGACAGTCACCGCCACGGGGGGCTCCTCAACCACCGCCGCGTCCTCCTCGACGTCCGACACCATCTGGGGCTCCAGAGGCTGCGTCGCGGGCGCTGGCGATGCGGTAGCCCCCGACAGCTCCAGGGCCACCTGGCCCTCCTGCTCGGGCACAGCGGACTGCGGCAAGGCCGGCAGCGCCTCGTCGACCTGCGCCGCGCTCATCTGAACGCCATTCGCCATGTCCTCCTGGCCCCCCTCGCAGTCGGTGAAGAGGTCGTCCTCCAGCTGGTGCGCAACGGACTGGTCGCTCGCGTCGGCGACCTCCCAATCTTTGGAGTGGCGCTCTCTGGCGTGGCTAGGCGATGCCTTCGCCGCGTCGAGGATGCCGTGGCCCGACAGCACCGACGGCCCCCCCTCCCGTTGCGGGCGCTCCTTCTTGGGTGCTCCAGCCAAGGCGTCCATGAGTCTCAGCTGGGTGCCGCCGCGGACAAGGCGAGCCCGCTTAGCAGCGTCCGCTGCCTTGCGAGCCTCGGCTTCGGCGGAACGCTTCTCTCCGAGGCCTTGGCCATCATCAACCGCCTGCACAGTGTCAGCCGATGCTTTGCCGATGGCGCTGGCCACGCTCTCGACGACGGCCTTCGCCTTGCCTGCCTCTTGGGGGGCCTGACCATTCTGCTTGCCGCCCTTCGCCCTGGCCTTCGGTGTCGGAGTGCTGGCGCCAGCAGCCTTCACCTCGGACTTGACATCCGGCTTGGCCCTGTTAGAGCGGTCGCCCGACTTCTGCAGCGGCAGCCCTCCATTGTCGTCAGGGGTGACCGCCATCTTGGAGAGTGCCTCCTGGAAAGAGATGCGCTTCTTGGGAGCCATCTGGATGATTGATTCTAACAGCTGGTGGAGTACACAATGCACGGTGCACGGTGTTGTGGCGGTTGCAAGAGACGTTGCTCAAGTCTCGTGCGAGCTGTGTCTGAGCCCATGAAAACGGGATGATGAGCGGAATGGGGGCAGGGGGAGTGGTCAAAGACAGGGCACGCCTCGGGGCTTCGAAGGACGGGTGGAGGCGGGAGGAGAAGGGGCAGGGAGAGAGGGATCGGGCGGTGGTCGTTGGGAGAAAGAGGGGCTATGGTTTCGATGATCATTCTGATCGCCCTCTCAGAGTCGACGACCTGGTTCCAGGGTAACCCCAGGAGGGCCATGCATCCGTTATTTCATTCAACGGTATGATCCCGCCGTCTCTTGTCGCGCGGCATGCTTCTCTACAGCATGGACCCGACCACAAGTAACCTTCCACAAGAAACCAAAACCCGAAACCACAGGACGTCCACTGATTGTTGGCGTGGGAACGTCACGCTTTTCAAAGCTGAACCACCGAAACCCAAGAAACCCCAGGGCACCCTGGAGGCAATCAGGATGGTTCTTGGCATGGGTCCCCACTGTATTGCCATCAACGCTGCATCTCACTGGCGATCGTTTCTGGATGGACTTCCGCCGAGGGCGTGCGAAGCGCGACGACGAAGCCCCCCCCCCCCCCCCCCATGCCAGGTCCCCAGATGCCTCAGAAGGGCCCTTCTACCAGAACTCCCCCCTGCATTAGTTCGTTTCTTTTGGGGCTGGAGGCGCAAGCGGACGTCCCCCACCGCACCGCTTGCGCCTTTACACTTGTCAACTAGCCCGCGATCACGTCGGGCCCATCGAATTCGCCTGGGCCACGATGGGCCCGCTCGAGGTCCAAAAGCGCCTCAAATGACGCCCCTGCGGACGCCTGTATCTCACCGCCACTTGCAAGAAGCCACCGGCGAGCAACAGCCCGATCCCCCTTCCGGGCCAAGGTGCGCAGGGTCGCGGCGAAAGCCTCGTGCGCGTCCCTGGAGTCCAAGCCCGCGCCAGCGCGGTGCGGCGCCATCAGCCACGCCACCAGGCAGCCGAGGCCCTTCCTGGAGCAGACCTGGGCGCGCGGCAGAAGAGCGAGGGGGGGCAGGGAGGGGAAGGAGGCGATGACGCATCATCGCCAGCAGCAGCAACAGGCAGGCTGACGAAGACGAGGTAGGAGAAATCTGGACCCAGGGTGCATGTGGTGGCCAGTATTTCAACAAGCCTGTTGCTCCTCCTCCGCCTCCTGCTCCCCCTCAGCCCCCTTTCGCCCTCGCCCTCGTCCTCGGCCTCCTCAGGATATCAAAGCGGAAGAGGAAGGAGGGGAAGAGGAGGGGGGGGGGGGATGAATGAGGGGGGGGGGGGCTCGAGGACGGAGAGGAAGGAGGAGGGGGGAGGGGGGGATTTGGGGGGAGGATGAGGCGGAAAGAAGAAGAAGACTAAGAAGAATAAGGAAAGGCCCCCGACCCTAAACCCCGCGGACGCAAATCTAGCTAGCGCTCCAAATGTTTGAAGGAGCAGGAGGGGGGAAGAGGTGGGGAAGGAGAGGAATGGGGACCTTGTTCAAGCGGCACGCGCCGTGCCCGGGCGCATTGCAGTGCGCCCCGAGACTGTCGCCAACCCTGTCGTACACGAGGAAGCCGTAGCGCCCCGCCCTCCAGTGCAACCAAGGTACGCCGTCGTGGCCGTGAGGAAGTCGCGGCTCCTCTGCCGGAGGCGGAGGGGGCGGCGGCCGCCTGGGCGGCTCCTTGGGCAAGGGCGGCAACCTCCGGTCCTCCTCGCTGACATCCTGGCCGTCGAAGCTGGAAAGCCGAGCTCGGCGATGGATGGGGGGCCGAGGATCAAGACCAGGAGGTCGAGCACTTCGGGGCGCGTGCTCGACCGCGGGGCCTCGATTCCCGACCCTGCCCCCTCCCCGAGCCGCGGCTTTCGACCCTCGAGCCCATCTGTCCTCGTCGGAGTCGGACTTGTACAACTCAGCGTCGACTTCATCGGACTCGCTGCCATGAGCGCGCGCCTCAGCAGCTGGACCCGCGCGGCCCAAGGCGCGAACCAGACGTGCGGCGTGGCCGCGAGGAGCTCGAGGTGGTGGAGGATGGATGCGTCGGCTAGTAGCTGCCATGGTATCCCTCCAGCCGCCCTGCAAGAGGACGCGAGACACCGCCCGCCCGTCGTTCTCAGCCAAGGGCGCCATGGCCACGTAAACTTCCGAGCCTGCTGCTGGGACTGCGCGGAACAAGGCTGCAAATACTGTGATGTCCATGTGCGATCCGAAGTCGTCGCCGTCGAACTCGGCGCGCAAGTGCATGCCGTCGGCTTCCAATAGCGCAGAACAAGTCATTGTCACCTTTGGCCTCCCATTTCGCTTATAGCCCAATACGACCCATGACTCGAACACCTGGTCGTCGTCCGTGATGACGGCGATGTTGACGAAACTGCCACAATCGAACTTGGCAACAGCAGTATGGAACTCTTTCGCAAGGCTGGTGCACAACTTTAGCAGGTCCGGATCCTTGGTAGCGCACAGACCAGGGTGACGGAGTCGGCAAGGGCGGACATATTCGAACTTGGCATTGGATGGGATCCGATCCGAATCTGGGACGAAGAGCCGCGCCTTCTGGGCCTCCCTGAAGAAGGCGCCGTAGGCGCTGAAGCCTGGAGCTCTCGGGCCATCGCGCTCAAGAACCTGTTGGATACAATATCTGAAGGCCCTCTCTGTAAACGGAGTGCGCGTGTCGCCAATGCAATCTAACGCAGTCCTCATGCATGCGAGCTGGGCGCGCCACTCGCCCATGCTGCGGCCGCCGCCCTCTTCTGAGCTGGGGCCGTCCGCTAGAACTTGCTTGCGAGCATGGGCAGCTTCAGCCTGCGCCTGTTCGATGCGCTTGTCAGCATCACTCATGTTCGCCCAAGTCTGAAAGACTTCCCGCCGCCAATCTTTAAATGCCTGGCCATGCAGAAATACGCCTTGCTCCTTCCTCTTGGCATGCTCGCGGTTGAAGTACCAAATGGCTCCGCTCGCCGATCTCGACTTCCGTCTCTCGGACTTGGCGGTGGCGCGAATCTCGAGGCCTTCTTCAATCAAGGATTCGCGTGTAGTGATTCGCGGGTCAGTGTAACCCTGCCCGCAATGATGCCGTCTGAGTTGGCCCAACATGCTGGAGCTGCACACGCGCTCCACTGAACAATCACCTGAAACGATCCGGGCAGAACCCTGTCCCCTCCCTGACGACTCAGGCGCAAGACGCATCGACTCCTCCTTGGTAGAGTCATACTGCCGTCGCCCAATTCCTCCTAACCTCCTCCCTCCTCCTCTGCGTCCTCCTGGACTTCGCCGTCGTCGCCGTCATCCTGCCCGCCCCGTCCTCCTCGCCCCCCCCATCCTCGAGTTGCCCTCCCCCCCCCCCCTGCCCAGCCCCCCCAGGGAGGAGCGATGCGTTCGCGACTGGGCAACGCCAGGATGGAGGGGGCGTCTCAGCCCAGAGACCTGCGCCGAGGTCGGACACCTGGCGGGTCATGGATAGCAATCGTTCACAGAACATACCTGTGGAGCAGAATGTAGAGCACCATGTAGAAATCAACCGCAAAAAAAAGGTTTATGCTGCATCAGGTCGGCCTTCACAGGGATCAAGTCCTCGAGCTTCCGTGAGAAGTGCTTGTCCAAGCAGCAATCACCGAGGTCATAGAAGTCATCGAATACCTGATTTTTCTGCTCCTGCGTACTTCCTGCATGCTCCACCTTTGCCCACTTGCAGGGAAACTCTGAGTACTGGAAGAACCGCCACTGGATGCTGGTGAGAAATGACATGCCGACCGCTCGCGAGTCGCTCAGGAACCGGTCGAGCTCCGCGCCGTGGAAGCAATCCAGAATCGGGCCTAAAGGCCCCGCGCCCGGGTCCGTCGGCAGACCGCGCAGATCCGCCAGGCAAGACCTAACGGGGTTCAGCACGTCGTATTGCGAGGTGATGTCGAGCAGGACCTTCCCTGTCACGTCGCGGCGCTGCAGCTCGCTGATCAAACGCTCGATGGGCGCCCCCCAACACGCAGCACTGCATGATTCTGTTGCGCCTGCCAACTTCGCGAAGCGTGCACCTGGCCCGCCATGCTTTCCGCTTGGCCCTCAACTTCATCCGCTCGACCTCGCCGCTCTTCTTGGCATCGTCGGTCTCGGTCTTGCTGCTGCTGGCCCACGCGGGCACCGCCTCGGAGAGGCGGGGGGCCCGGGGGGGGGCGGGCTGGCGGGGATTGGGGAGGTGGGAGGGGAAGGGCTGGGAAAGTAGGAGGAGGGGGGAGGAGGAGGAGGTGGAGGAGGATAGGAAGGGAAGGGAAGGCGGCTGGAAAGAGTGAGGAGGATGAGAAGGAGGCCAGAACACAGGCGAAAGGAATAGCGAGGATAAGCAGGGATGAGGGGGATTAGGCGGAGAGGGAAGAGGGGGGGAAGGAGGATGAGGAAGATGAATAACAAGAGACAACGGAGGCAACATAACAGCGAGTAGCCTCGACGTGCACCCGCGCGAGAAGGCGTGCGCCAGCGAACCGAACGTCGCCATCCCTGCAGCTGCTCCGCATCTCCCCCAATCTTTCTCCACGGGGACGTGCGCCCCCCGCCCCAACGCAAAGTCCAGCGCGAGGGCTCTGGCGAACATGTTGTCGACGCTCTCCTGGCGGCTGCCGCAGCAGCGCGGTCCGGGGCAGATGTGGGTTGCGCAGGCCACCTGCCAGTCCCCGTTCCACATCTGCAAGAACCGAGACAGGGCCTTCGCCAGGGGTCTGTCAGACTCGTAATCTGACGTGCGAGACCGCCCGCCACCAGCCACGCAACACTCGCGCCGCAAAACTGTGTGCTCCGCTATGCGACGGTGTGTCTGCATGACGTCGTCGCTGGGCCTGCCAGCGATCACAATGAGCTCGTCGTCGATGATATGCCGAAGGGACCTCTGGAGCAAGCGTTGATGCTCAGGTCGGTTACAAGACCAATAAATTGCAAAGAGGTCTCCAATGCAAGTCAAGTGATCGTGCGCAACGCATCTGCGAGCCTGGTGAGCTCCGCAGCGGCCTTCGACCGCAAAGCAGTTCAAGGGTAACTCTCCAAACTGAGCTTGCTGTTTCCGAGCGTTCGCTGAATGTTGATCGGGGACGTCGCTGGTGAGGACCATTGGGCAACGGCCTGGAGCGCACAACTCAGCGACGCCTGCAGCTAGTCGGAGGACGGGAAGAGAAGGAAGAGGCAGAAGAGGAGGAAGAGGAGGGGGAGGTAGAAGAGGAGAGAGGAGGAGAAGGAAGAGAAGGAGAAGAAGAAGGGATATCGGGCGAAAGTGGAAGGTGGATGGGGGCGAGCGCGAGCCGGGGCTGCCCTCCTCCACCTTATCCCTCACGCCATCCGCCTCCTCATCCAGCCCACCCCCCGCTCCCTATCCGCCTTCTCCTCCGAGCCCATCTCCTCCGCCTGCTCACCCAAATGTTCCTCATGCCCCCTGTCCTATTCCTCCTCCATGCTCCTCCTCCTCCTCCTCCTCCTCCTCCTCAGGTCCTCCTCCTCCTCCTCGCCAAACGTGTTTCAACGTGATTAGAACCATGTTGCGCATTCTCAGCAACCTCCTCCTCCTCCTCATCGTCATCCTCCGACCCCTCCCATCAAGCCTGTCGAACTCAATTCTGGGCAGTCGGACCCGAACGCGCCGAGGATGCAGCTCGAGTTCCCGCTCTGCAGAACGCACGGTCTGCAGAAATACTGGGCGCCCTGATTCACGCCGCGCATCTCGCCGTCGGGCACCATCCCACATGCAGTGGCTCCTTGAGCGAGGAGTTCGACGACGCCGTAATTCATCGGAGCAAGTTTCCCTGTGAGTCGTTTGCGCTCGTCGAAATCAACCGCGCGCCACCGAGGATCCCCTCTCTCGTCAACAACGCGAACAGGATAACGAGCGCGCGGTTGGATCTGGGACTGTAAGGATCCAAACGAAAGACGAAGCGGAGTGGCATCGTAAAAAAAGGTGAGGACCAAGCTCGACTGCATGCTCTTGAAGTCCTGGAGCGTCTGCGCGAACCACTCCCGCTGACAGTGCCAAGCGGCCTGGCTGACACAAGTGAGGAAAGCTAAGTTGCGGGACGAACCGTCCACGTCTCCTCGCATGGCTGCACGATTCTTCCCTAGTTGCATCCAAGCAGTGGTCAGCACACCCTTCGGACAGAACGCGTTCGGGTGCTTGGGGTCCTCGCCCTGGTCCTCGCCGACCTCGTTGCCCGCTCGCAGTCTGCGGGGGTCCCAGGCGCTCTCCAATGCCAAACTCTTCTGCTTAGCAGCCGCCGCTTGCTCCTCTGCCCGGGGGGAGCGAAAGGGGGGGGGGGGGTGAGGCACGGGGGGGAAGGAAGGGGGGATCACGCCGCCAGAAGACACGACGCGGCCACACAGTCGGGTTTGATTAGCGAGGACACGCGAGAGGACACAGGACCCTTCCGAGGGCCACATTGCCACAGGAATGTATGAAGGCATGGGTCGCGAAGCTCAGGACACAAGGGTGCCCTCGATGTGGCAGGGTCGACCTACAAATCAGTCTCGACTGGATTGCATGAGTTCGGGGCCATTCGAAACCAGAACCAGGTAGGAAACAAACAGGCATCGCCAAACGAAACATGGAACTGATCATCATCTCCTTCTACTGCTCCCCGTTCCTCCTTCTCCTCCTCCCCCCACCAGCATCCCCCCACTCGTTCTCTTCCTTCTCGTTTTCCTCACCCTTCCCCTCCTTCTCCTCTTTTTCCTTCTCCACCTCCGCCTCCTCCTAGTTATGATCCTCCTCCCCCTCTCATCCCCCAGCGTCCCCGCCGAGTCTCCTCCGCTGCCTCGACGCGCTTGCCGTCCGCCATGGCGCGCAGGTGCGCCCGCGGCGACGGCGGCCGCCGCCGCGCCCTCGGCGCTGCCGCCGCGGGCATCAGCTCGCGGAGGACATCGCGGGCCGACGCGCCCGACCCGAGGGCCTGGCCAAGGCCCTCGATGGCCAGGCCAATGCCCCCCATGGCCAAAAAGGCGATGCCACTCTGCGAGGCGATGCACGGGGGAGAGGAGGAGGAGGAAGAAGAGAAGAGAAGAGAAGAGAAGAGAAGAGAAGAGAAGAGAAGAGAAGATAAGAGAAGAGAAGAGAAGAGAAGGGAAGAGAAGAGAAGATAAGATAAGAGAAGAGAAGATAAGGGAAGGAGAAAAGAAGGGAAGAGAAGAGAAGAGAAGAGAAGAGAAGATATGAGACGAGAAGAGAAGAGAATAGAAGAGAAGAGAAGAGAAGAGAAGGAGGATGAGAAGGGCGGAGGAGAGAAAGGTGCAGAGGAGGAGGAAGAGGAGGATACGCACAGCGCGCTACTCAGCGAAACACTCGGTAGAGGAGGGGGGCGAGGAGGAGAAGGAGGAGGAGAAGAAGGGAGAGAAGGGCTGAGGAGGGGAAGAAGGGACAGAAGCGAGGAGGAGAAGGAGGAGGAGAAGGAAGGAGGAGGAAGAATGGGGAGGAGCGCGACGTACTACACAACGACTGAGTCCATAAGGCCGTTCAACCCGACGCAATGTCATTGGTTGCCAGGTCGCGAAGCGAAATGCAGCGCAACAAAAGACAACGCAATGCAATGTGGTGCAACGCAACGTGGTGCGAAATTACTACGCAATGCAATGCAATTCCATGTAATTTCACCATAATATCTCATAATGTATTTGGCATGATATATGTCTCACTATCTATAATGCGTTACCATGCAAGTACTATGATATTTCTGATACTGTATTCCAATCAATGTACTGTCAATGAGTGGTATGTCACTAAGAGTGATTGAAGAGGACCACAAATTCATTTCTTCGTTGATCTGAATTTCCTACTGTTTCACCACATGCGTGATATGAGGGTTAGTGGTGTGACCGAACAGGCCAAGCCGGGGAGTACTGACTCGAACACCAAACTTGGAGAAGATCGCAGACGATTCCACAGGACACCACACAAGCAACACAACATGACATGTCTGAAACGTGGCACTCGATAATCGCCGACGGATTGAGGTGTCCATTATAAGCCATGCTACACGTAGACGCCCTGTGAGAACCCTGGAAGTTACCTGGAACTGCACCAAGCACAACCTTGTATAGTACTATATCCTGACAACCGGGGAAACCTGCAACACGAGAGAACTAGACCCCAGGCCCCTGGACACCCTGAGGCACGATGCGCTTCGATCCACTACATGGACTGTGACGGGATACGCCGACAGTCATGTCGAGAGCCTCGAGCTCTTGCATACCTGCAAGACCTCTCAGCACACTGTACTCCTGCACGACTACGAAGAGCGTTCTACCTAAATCTACGGTGTCCCGTTTTTCCATAAAGCAAAGCGAACCACTTCAGCCCACACGTTGCGTAACGCTCCACGCGTCACCTGCGCACGAGCGCGGCAGACGACACTTGGAACTTCGACTCTCAGACCTCGACATGTGCCTACTCAACATCCGCACGACAAATGGCGCACCACTCTTACTCTCTTGGGAAGAGGCAGAGGACAACGTTGAACTTCTGTGCATGTCTTTCTGTGCTTTCTTGATGTGTGTCGGACCGCCTTTGATTTATGCGTGCTTCTGGATTGAATACATGCGTGTATAGGTGTGGAGGGAAATCCATGGTCTGATGTCGCAATGACGATGGATCGTGCCGAGGAAATCTCGAAAGTGGCGCGTCTCTGAGACATCTCGCGATGACCGCCGTGCCTGCATGTCACCGAGCGCTAACCGCCACGACGACCTGCCGACACGAACGCGGGGCGAATGGAGAAGAATATGACTCACATCAGATGCAAAAATGGAGATCTCGTAGCGGTGCTGGGCTACGTGCGGAATTTGCGCACACCAGCCACCTCGTGCCAAAAAACACAGTAGGCGCGTGCGTTCGGGCCGCAAGCCAAGTCACCATTGACGTGGTGGTCGTGGTCGTCGTCGTCGGCGCCGTCGTTGTCCTTTCGTCATCGTCGTCATCGTCATCGCCATCACATTCGAAGCCATGGGAAAGAAAGTGCCGCGCGCCGACCGCACTGTGGAAGCTCAACATGAAGCGAGAGTGCCGGCAACCAATATTCTGCGCGCTCGCTTCCAGGAGCCCCCGTGGCAAGCAAAAGTACAACAAAGCACAGGCGCTTCTCCATGCCAACCGCAAAGATGATGCTAGTAGGCGGAGACTATTACGGGTAGGCGGAGCGAAGCTCACAGCCACACTCCAATACTAGAAGCCAGAGTGGCAACGACAACAACGCTGGTCGGGAAAGATCGCTGGTTTCGACGACGGCCGCCCTCCGTCTTGCCTCCCAGCTCCTTCCCTCCCGCCTCCTCTTCCGACTCCTCCTGCTTCGGACCATAGAATACACGTACAGGGAAACAGACACATGCTTGCACCAGACAACTGTGGGCATGCTTCGCTGGGGTTCCTCGTCGGCGATGGCACTACCACTACTGCGTCTACATTTACTACAGCGACTACTACGACTACTACGACGACTCCTACTATTACTACTCCCACTACTACTTCTACTGCTACTACGAGGTCTACTACAACGACTGCTGCTACTACTCATCGTACTACTGCTGCTCTGCCTCCTAATCCTACTACTACTACTGCGAACGCTACTCCTTCTACCACGACACCTACATCTACTGCCACTGAAACTTGTCGTGTCGCTACTACTGCGACTACTACTACTACCACTACACGGAAGCGAGAGGAAGGAGGAACAGGGGAGCTATGCGGAGCCCAGCGGACACACGCCTGACACACACCACTGTCGGCATGCTTCACAAGAGGTGCTGCTGTGATATGGGCTGGTGGGGGTACGCGAAGCGTAAAGAATTGGTTCGATCAGCTCTTACTCTACTGCACTACGGGCAAATGGAATATCATCCTCATCGAGGGTCAAGCGGTGCGACACAAACGTGCGACACAACACCCGGAAACCACCGAGAAGGAGATCGAGGATCTTCAGGAGAAGCTGGATCACGACATCAACTACGACATGCGTTGCATTCATGGGCAGTGGCCCGCGAGAGGTATGCATGTACTGAGAGATATGATGAGGAGAAATGAGCGTTTGCTTGTGCGTTTGCTGCTCCTCACTCGTCCTACCTCCCAGCAACTTCGATAAAGCTCGGACAGCACAGGAGTTTTCTGGTGTAGCCTAGCAAGCCAGCCTGACGCTAGAAAAACATAGTTGCATGTCTTCCAGAAGCTAAGTCGTTAGACAGAAGCTAAATAGTTAGAGCCAAGCCTGTCTGATTTAAAGCAATCGTGGATCGCTCCACGCTCCGCTTAGGTGTTTGTTGTCCTACGGTTCTGTACAGGACAGGCATCGGAGTTATATTGTGTATGAATTCGGGATACGAGGCTTCAGAACCATCAGAGATATGTTCAGGATGTGTTTGACTGTGTGTTCGACTATCTGTAACAATGATGGCTCAAGCCACTGGTTCGAAAGCTTATGCTGGAAAACTAAATGATGGGAGCAGGGGAGGAGGAGGAGAAGGGGGGGAAGGGATGAGGGGGGAGGGGGGAGTGGGAGGGCGAAGGCGGAAGGGGAACAGGGTGAACTAGGGAGGGAAGGGGGGGGGGGGGGAGGGGAGGGGAATGCGGAAGCGGGAAAGGAAGGGTGAAGGAAGGAGTGAGGGGAAGATAGAAGGGAGCAGGGGAGAGGAGCAGAGAGGATGCGGGGAACTGTGACAAGACTACAACCGTCTACAACAAACTACTCCAGGTTCCAGGGCCGCAGATATGTGCGCCGCTCACGGACAATGAAACTCATACCTCGTAACCCATTGTCCTCCCCTCCCCGCCCCCCCACAATGACGCACCTCGGTACGACTGAAAACTGAGATCCCCAGTGCCAACGAGATTGTAGATTGCGGATGCGAAGAAGGGAAGGGAGAGTGCTGTGGACTACGGTCGGGAGGGGCATGCATGGCAAATGGGCCGAATCGAGTCGCGCAGAACCCGCCCGAACTAAGCGGAAACGCTCACGTTCCAAAGCTAGACTGGGCTGCAGCGCTCAACCTGTCCTCCATGCGCAGTTGCGCTCCGACCTCGGGCTGCCCTCCGCAGACACGACGAAAACAACGCATCTACCGCTTCGTTCAAATGAAGCCAGTGCAGCGCCAACTAGGGGAACGTTTCCTAAGTGAGTTGCCCAGAAAAGAAAGCATTGTTTGGCATTTCGTTGCGTGATATAGATTCGCACTGCCTGGCGTTGTTTGCCTTTTGCGTGGGGTTCATGTACGTTGCTTCGCATTGCTTTGCATGATGGTTGCATTGGCTCGCATCGCTGCGCATTGCTTCGCATTGCGTTGCATTGCTGTGCATTGCTTTGCGTTGCACGGCATTGCTTGGCATTGCTGTGCTTGGCTATGCGCTCATGGGCGTTGCACTGCATTGCTTGGCATTACTGGGCATTGCCATGTATTGCTTGGAACTGCTTGGCACTGTTTCACATGGCATGGAACGGCATGAATGTGCATGTATTGGCATTGTTTGCTGGCATTGCTTAGCATAACCTGGCATTGTTTAGCATCGCTTAGCATTGGACGGCACGTAGTGGCACTGCTTGGCGCTGCTTGGCATTGCTTGGCGTTGCTTGGCATTGTCTGGCACTGTCAGGCTGCAAGAAGCTAAACCAAGCAAACCGGGGAGGGCAGTCAAGAAATAAGACCCCGCAACTCGAAGAAGGCAGTCAAGTCAAACGACCAAGCGTCCCGAGAACGGCGGTCAAGAAACAAGACCAAGCAACTCGAGGAAGACAATCAAGAAACAAGACCAAGCAACACGAGAAAGGCAGTCAAGACGCAAGACCAAGCAACATGAGAAGGGCAAGCAAGAAACAAGACCAAGCAACCCGAGGAGGGCACTCATGACAGGAGGCCAAGCAAACCGGGGAAGGCAGTCAAGACGCAACACCAAGCAACCCGAGGAGGGCAGTCAGGACGCAAGACCAAGCAACCTGAGGAGGGCAAGCAAGAAACAAGACAAAGCAACCCGAGGAGGGCAGTCAAGACACAAGACCAAGCAACCCGAGGAGGGAAGTCAAGACACAAGACCAAGCAACCCGAGGAGGGCAGTCAAGACACAAGACCAAGCAACCCGAGGAGGGCAGACGAGAAACAAGAACAAACACCCCGAGGCAGGCCTGCCACCGCAGGCCTGACGCCCACCGCATCAAAAAAAAATAAGCCAGAAACAATGCGGGAAGTCTACTTGTTGGCGGCTCGCATAAGGGGGATAGAGGCAGTGGGGAAAGCTTCTTAGGAGGAGGCTGCTTCTTAAAAAGCGCCGGCCCTGCATCTAGGGACAAGGCCCGCGCCTTCTGAGAAACAGCGGTGCTTCAAAGAAGCATTCCCCCCTCCCCCTACTCCCTTTCTGCGCGTGGCCGATATTTGGGAAAAAGCAAATCCGAGATTGTCAGGAAAAAAACATGGGCGGCACCAAAGGCGGCAAACTTGAGCCCGCGTAGAAGGAGCGGCCCCACTGTGTCGTATATCTAGGCTTGGATCTGGGTGCACGGGAGGGGGTTATGATGAGTGTACCCCCTGACAGGAGGGGGGAAGTGATAACCACCCTTGCAGAGCCAATCGCCCGGAGGTTGTCGCTCAACACCATGCGGCTCATGACCTCGATCAGGCTTGACAGGCCGTCAACTGGAACGGCGCCCTTGGTTGCGTTGATCTCCCCAATCTCCACGGACAGAACGCCATCCATGTAGAAGGGCGCCTGAGCGCGAGCGTCCCGCTCATCATCGATCGCGCCACACAACATTCCGCGCTTCCCAAAATCCTGGGTCGGACCATGGCGACGCCGCATCTTTACTTCCGCCACCTTCCGCCAGTTAACTGCCCGCTTCCGCCGGCGGAAGCGCCTTGTTTTGCCTCACCCCGCTTCCGACGGCCTCCCGCGGGCGTCCGCCGAAGGCGTGATGCGCCCAATGCAAGGCCCTGCCTGGAAGGCCCCGACGAGATTGAACCAACGACCCACGCCGCTCTGCAAGGCGAAATTTCTGCGCGGGAGGACGCCGGGCCCCTGGGGAGACTAGCCGGGCCAAGACCAGAAACGACGGATCGCAGAGCTTCCACTGCCACATGCCAAGCCATGAGATGCAACGTCGTGCCTGCTATTCCCCATGTTGCCAATATTCTTCTTCTTGATGGAGGAGGAGCCTTGGAAGGCCTCCAGGGGGCCTCCTGGGTCGTCTTGGAGCCCTTCTGGGGGGCATCTCGGGAGACTTTCTTGGAGAATTTAGGGGGGCGTGCGGTGGTATTTCAAAGCCTCTCTGACCGTCTAGGGTTATGTTGCCTCCTATCGTACTTAAAGGCCACATGCTAGAAATAATTTCGAGCACCCGGAAAAGTGTCGCAAGTGTATCGGAAAGCTGTCGGACGAGCGTCTCCCAGGGCGCGACGCGTGAAAACCCTCGAATTTCGGTATTTCTCCCAACCCTCCTTGGTTGGGCATTCGTTTTGAATAAAGCACCGCGGTCTCCAATCCTCAAGCTCCTCCTCCCGCCTCCCGTCTCCCGCTCCCCTCTTGTCTCCTCTTGCTTCGTGCGGACCTCGCCATCCCTGGGGGGCTGCGATCTGCGAAACTGTCGCCACTTTCGAAGGCTGCTGGGGGGGCCGTCCCTATGGGGGGCTGCGATCTGCGACACCGTCGCCACTTTCGATTGCTGCTGGTGGGTCCTGCGGACTGAGGCACCGCGGGGACCTGAGCGAGACCTCGCCGTCCCTGGGGGGCTGCGATCTGCGACACTGCCGTCACTTTCGAAGGCTGCTGGTGGGTCCTGCGGACTGAGGCACCGCGGGGACCTGACCGAGACCTCGCCGTCCCTGGGAGGGCTGCGATCTGCGACACTGTCGCCATTATCGAGGGCTGCTGGTGGGTCCTGCGGACTGAGGCGCCGCGGGGACCTGAGCGAGACCTCGCCGTCACTGGGGGGCTGCGAACTGCGACACTGTCGCCACTTTCGAAGGCTGCTGGTGGGTCCTGCGGACTGAAGCACCGCGGGGACCTGAGCGAGACCTCGCCGTCACTGGGGGGCTGCGATCTGCGACACTGCCGTCACTTTCGAAGGCTGCTGGTGGGCCCTGCGGACTGAGGCACCGCGGGGACCTGAGCGAGACCTCGCCGCCACTGGGGGGCTGCGATCTGCGACACCCTGGGGGGCTGCGATGTGCGACACTGCCGCCACTATCGAGGGCAACTGGTGGGTCCTGCGGACTGAGGCACCGCCGGGACCTGAGCGAAACCTCGCCGTCCCTGGGGTTGGGCTGCGATCTGCGACACGGTCGCCATTTTCGAAGGCTGCTGGTGGGTCCTGCGGACTGAAACACTGCGAGGACCTGAGCGAGACCTCGCCGTCCCTGGGGGGGCTGCGATCTGCGACACTGTCGCCACTTTAAGAGGGCTGCTGGTGGGTCCTGCGGACTGAAACACCGCGGGGACCGGAGCGAGACCTCGCCGTCACTGGGGGGGCTGCGATCTGCGACACCCTGGGGGGCTGCGATCTGCGACACTGTCGCCACTTTCGAAGGCTGCTGGTGGGTCCTGCGGACTGAGGCACCGCGGGGACCTGAGCGAGACCTCGCCGTCACTGGGGGGCTGCGATCTGCGACACCCTGGGGGGGCGGCGACTTGTGACACTGTCGCAAATTTCGAAGGCTGCTGGTGGGCCCAGCGGAGTGAAGCACCGCGAGGACCTGACCGAGACCTCGCCGTCCCTGGGGGGGCTGCGATCTGCGACGCCGTCGTCACTTTCGAAGGCTGCTGGTGGGTCCTGCGGACTGAGGCACCGCGGGGACCTGAGCGAGACCTCGCCGTCACTGGGGGGCTGCGATCTGCGACACTGTCGCCACTTTCGAGGGCTGCTGCTGGTGGGCCCTGCGGATTGATGCACCGCGGGGACCCGAGCGAGACCTCGCCGTCCCTGGGAGGGCTGCGATCTGCGACACTGTCGCCACTTTTGAAGGCTGCTGGTGGTCCTGCGGACTGAGGAACCGCGCCGTCCCTGGGGGGGCGGCGACTTGTGACACTGTCGCCACTTTCGAAGGCTGCTGGTGGGTCCTGCGGACTGAAGCACCGCGGGGACCTGAGCGAGACCTCGCCGTCCCTGGGGGGCTGCGATCTGCGACACTGCCGTCACTTTCGAAGGCTGCTGGTGGGTCCTGCGGACTGAGGCACCGCGGGGACCTGAGCGAGACCTCGCCGTCCCTGGGGGGGCTGCGATCTGCTGCACTGTCGCCACTTTCGAGGGCAGCTGGGATGGAATTTTGATTTTTTGTTTCGCCCGCTTTTGTTTCATCCGCTTTCGCTTCGTCCACTTTTGTTTCATCCGCTTTTGTTTCATCCGCAATTGTTTCGTCCGTGTTTATTTCGTCCGCCTATGTTTCATCCGCTTTTGTTTCGTCCGCTCTTGTTTCGTCCGCTTTTGTTTCCTCCGCTTGTATTTCGTCCGCTTCGGTTTCGTCCGCTGTGTTTTGCGTGATTCGTGTGGAAATTGGGAGATGAAAACCGGATGCATTTAAACGGGGCGAATTAAAACCGGATGAGTTTAAACCGGACGAATTAAAACCAGGCGAACTTAAACCGGACGAATTAAAACCGGATGAATTTAAACCAGACGAATTAAAACCGGATGAATTTAAACCGGACGAATTACAACCCGAATGAATTTAAACCGGACGAATTAGAAGCGGATGAATTTGAAGTGGACGACTAAAAACCGGATGAATTTAAACCGAACGCGTGAAAACACAAGGATCCAACTCTGGGTAACCACGTTAGATACCCCCTGGGTGGCCTGGATACGCAAAAACACATGCTGGGTGGACTGGCCGCTTTAAAACCATGGTCCTTGCTCGGAACAGCCATGTTAGATACCCCTCTGGGTGGCCTCGACACCTACAAACACGTGGTGCCAGCTTGGGACAACCATGTTAGCTACACCCCTGAGTGGCCTGGACACGTTAAAACATACGGTCCTTGCTCGGGACAATCTTGTCAGACACTCCCCTGGGTGGCCTGGACACGTAAAAGCACGTGGCTCCAGTTTGGGGCAATCATGTTAGATACCCAACTGGGTGGCTTGGACACGTACACACACACATGGTTCCAGCTCGGGACAACCATGTTAGATACCCCCTGGGTGTCCTGGGACCTCGTGGCGCCCCATGGAGAGGGCCAGTCTACAGGAACACACCTAAAAACACACGGATTCGTGCCCCTGGAGAGGGCCAGGCTATGGGAACACATGAAAAAACACACACGGGCTCGTGCCCCTTACCCAAATGTGTCCCGCACCCTGTGATTTATCGATCGGGATTTCAAACGCGAGCGTCTCGCTAGGGACATCCTCGATCTTTCCACGCCGAATATTTGGCTATTTATAGCCAATAATTTCGCCGGCCGAAGCCGGGGGGAAACAAAACGATACGACATTACGCTACCGAGGAACCCACATACTTATATTATGGCTGGAGTGATGATGGCTGAAGTGACGCATGTGAGAATGATGCTGGTGGCCGTTGCTTCGCCGATACCGTTGGTGACGCCACTCAAGAAGAGAGGTGGAAGAGGAGAAGCGCCGCGCCAGCCACACTTTGCGAGCCCGAAACAGCGAGCGACCGCACCCCCAAGGCACCCCCTTGTAGGCCACGCCTGCTAGGCCCTGCGACATTGGCGCGTATAAAGAGAGACCACCCCCTGCGCACCCCCGCTTGTGTCGAGAAAGTGCCACTCCTGCGAGGCCCTGCGACATGGGCGCGTATAGAAAGACCACCCCTTGCGCACCCCCTCTGGTGTCGAGAAAGTGCCATGCCTGCTAGGCCCTGCGACATGGGCGCGTATAGAGAGACAACCCCCTGCACACCCCCTCTGGTGTCGAGAAAGTGCCACGCCTGCTAGGCTTTGTGACATTGGCGCGTACATAGAGAGACCACCCCCTGCGCACCCCCGCTGGTGTCGAGAAAGTGCCACGCCTGCTAGGCCCTGCAACATTGGCGCGTATAGAAAGACCACCCCCTGCGCACCCCCTCTGGTGTCGAGAAAGTGCCAGGCCTGCCAGGCCCTGCGTCGTGGGCGCATATAGAATAAACGCCCCACTCGGGGACCATTCCCTGCGCACCCCCGGTGGTGTCGAGAATATGCCGTGCCTGCCACGCCCTGCGCCATGGCCCGCATAGACGCCGCGCTCGGAGACCACCCCCTGCGCACCCCCTACGGGGTGAGGAAAGTGCCCCTGCGCCATGGCCCGCATAGACGCCGCGCTCGGAGACCACCCCCTGCGCACCCCCTACGGGGTGAGGAAAGTGCCACACCTGCCACGCCCTGCGCCATGGCCCGCATAGACGCCGCGCTCGGAGACCACCCCCTGCGCACCCCCTACGGGTGAGGAAAGTGCCACACCTGCCACGCCCTGCGCCATGGCCCGCATAGACGCCGCGCTCGGAGACCCCCCCCAGCGCACCCCCTACGAGGTCGAGAAAGTGCCACACCTGCCACGCCCTGCGCCATGGCCCGCATAGACGCCGCGCTCGGAGACCACCCCCTGCGCACCCCCTACGAGGTCGAGGAAAGTGCCACACCTGCCACGCCCTGCGCCATGGCCCGCATAGACGCCGCGCTCGGAGACCACCCCCTGCGAACCCCCTACGGGGTGAGGAAAGTGCCACACCTGCCACGCCCTGCGCCATGGCCCGCATAGACGCCGCGCTCGGAGACCACCCCCTGCGCGGTGAGGAAAGTGCCCCATCTGCCACGCCCTGCGCCATGGCCCGCATAGACGCCGTGCTCGGAGACCACCCCCTGCGCACCCCCTACGAGGTCAAGAAAATGCCACACCCGCCACGCCCTGCGCCATGGCCCGCATAGACGCCGCGCTCGGAGACCACCCCCTGCGCACCCCCTACGGGGTGAGGAAAGTGCCACACCTGCCACGCC
>CAUYUJ010008003.1:307500-327742 GCA_963575745.1 Prorocentrum cordatum | reverse complement strand
CCTGCATCAGCCTCAGCTTCAGCCTCAGCCTGCCTCAGCCTCAGCCTGCTGCGCTCTCGCATACTCCTGCGGCCTCAGCCTGCCTCGGCCCCAGCCTGCATCAGCCTCAGCCTCAGCCTCAGCCTGCCTCAGCCTCAGCCTGCTGCGCTCCCACATACTCCTGCGGCCTCAGCCTGCCTCAGCCTCAGCCTGCATCAGCCTCAGCCTCAGCCTCAGCCTGCCTCAGCCTCAGCCTGCTGCGCTCCCGCATACTCCTGCGGCCTCAGCCTGCCTCGGCCCCAGCCTGCATCAGCTTCAGCCTCAGCCTCAGCCTGCCTCAGCCTCAGCCTGCTGCGCTCCCGCATACTCCCGCGGCCTCAGCCTGCCTCAGCCTCAGCCTGCATCAGCCTCAGCCTCAGCCTCGGCCTGCCTCAGCCTCAGCCTGCTGCGCTCCCGCATACTCCTGCGGCCTCAGCCTGCCTCGGCCCCAGCCTGCATCAGCCTCAGCCTCAGCCTCAGCCTGCCTCAGCCTCAGCCTGCTGCGCTCTCGCATACTCCCGCGGCCTCAGCCTGCCTCAGCCTCAGCCTGCATCAGCCGCAGCCTCAGCCTCAGCCTTCAGCCTCAGCCTCAGCCTGCCTCAGCCTCAGCCTCAGTCTGCCTTCAGCCTCGGCCTCAGCCTCAGCCTGCCTCAGCCTGCCTGAGCATCAGCCGGCTTCAGCGTCTGCCTCAGCCTGCCTCAGCGTCAGCCTCAGCCTCAGCGCCTCAGCCTCCGGGCATCCAAAATGTGGCCCGGGAGTGAGTGGAGTTCTGGGAACTCGAAGACCACGAAGTGGCCTACAGTTGTCTCCGGGTACCCAAAATGTGGCCCGGGAATGGAGTTCTGGAAACTCGAAGACCACGAAGTGGCCTACAGTTGGCTCCGGGCATCCAAAATGTGGCCCGGGAATGGAGTTCTGGGAACTCGAAGACCACGAAGTGGCCTACAGTTGGCTCCGGGCACCCAAAATGTACGCCGGGAATGGAGTTCTGGGAACTCGAAGACCACGAAGTGGCCTACAGTTGGCTCCGGGCATCCAAAATGTACGCCGGGAATGGAGTTCTAGCAGCGCCAAGAGCGATTTTGCGAGGATGTCCCAAGCGATTTGGGCTTCGACGGCAGCCGCCCCGGGTCCCGCCCGGACCCCCCTGTGGAGTCATCTGCTGCTCTCTTTTGACAGCACTAGAAACCTATCAGTCTTCGCTGCTTGGGTGACATATTTTTAAAAAGATTATCCCGGCAAAGCAACCTAACAGCGATGTGTAGAAGCATATCTGAAAGCATTCCCCTTAAGATTCAGATGAAAATCCAGTTGTAGAATTCTGCTGTTCTCGCAGTCGTAGTCGCATTCGCGATGACAGTCGCAGCGGCAACGGCAGTCGCAGTCACAGCCTCAGCCTCAGCCTGCCTCAGCCTCAGCCTCAGCCTGCCTCAGCCTCAGCCTGCCTCAGCCTCAGCCTCAGCCTGCTTCAGCCTCAGCCTCAGTCTGCCTTCAGCCTCGGCCTCAGCCTCAGCCTGCCTCAGCCTCAGCCTGCATCAGCCTCAGCCTCAGCCTCAGCCTGCCTCAGCATCAGCCTGCCTCAGCCTCAGCCTCAGCCTGCCTCAGCCTCAGCCTCAGTCTGCTTCAGCCTCAGCCTCAGTCTGCCTTCAGCCTCGGCCTCAGCCTCAGCCTGCCTCAGCCTCAGCCTGCCTCGGCCGCAGCATCAGCCTGCCTCAGCATTCAAAATGTGGCCCAGGAATGGAGTTTTGGGAACTAGAAGAACACGAAATGGCCTACAGTTGGCTCCAGGCATTCAAAATGTGGCCCGGGAATGGAGTTCTGGGAACTCGAAGAACACAAGTGGCCTACAGTTGGCTCCGGGCATCCAAAATGCGGCCCGGGAATGGAGTTCTGGAACTCGAAGACCACGAAGTGGCCTACAGTTGGCTCCGGGCATCCAAAATGCACGCCGGGAATGGAGTTCTGGGAAGTCGAAGAGCACGAACTGGCCTACAGTTGGTTCCGGGCATTCAAAATGTGGCCCGGGAATGGAGTTCTGGGAAGTCGAAGAGCACGAAGTGGCCTACAGTTGGCTCCAAGCATTCAGAATGCGGCCCGGGAATGGAGTTCTGGGAGGTCGAAGAGCACGAAGTGTGTGACTGTTTGCGAAAAACGCATTCGGACACGAGTTCGGACACAGCTCCCCGGGTCCCGCCCCGACCCCCCTGTGGAGTCATCTGCTGCTCTCTTTTGACACCACTAGAAACCTATCAGCAAAAGCTGTTAGGTAATGAATAAATGAAATAATAATAATAAAAATAAGTAGAAAATACATAAAATAAAAAAATGGAAAAATAAATGTGAGAAAAAAAATAAAACGTGGAAAAGCCCCAACCACAGATTTTTTACGGCTAGAGGGTTATGGGGCTATTGGGCTATAGGACGATGGGGCGGGCTATGGGGCTGTAGGGCTATGGAAATATAGGGCTATAGGGCCATAGGGCTATAGGTCTATAGGTCTATAGGGCTACGGGGCTATACAGCCATAAGGCCATAGGGTTGTAGGGCTATAGGGCTATGGGGTTAAGGGCTCTGGGGCCATGGGGCTATTGGGTTATGGGGCCATAGGGCTTTGAGTCTGTAGGGCTATGGGGTTATTGCTCTATGGGAGCATAGGGCTGGAGGGCTACTGTGATATAGGGCTATGGGGCTGTAGGGCTATAGGGTTATAGGCAAATTGAATATTATGGATATACGGTTATAGGGCTATGGGGCTATAGGGCTACAGGGATATAGAGACATAGGGCTATAGGGTTATTCGGCAGTTGGGCTATACGGCTATGGGGCTGTGGGACTATGGGGTTCTAGGTCTACTGGACTACAGGGCTACAGGGCTAAAAGCGATGGAGTTATGCCTGTACACGGCTATATGGTTACAGGGCGATAAGGCTCTAGGGCGATAGGGTTATAGGGCTACAAGGCTGTAAAGGCTATAAACTACAGGGCTGTCGGATTATCGGGGTGGAAAAGCAATGGGCTATAGGGTTATTGGGTTATGGGGCTAGGGGGATATAAGGCGATGGGGCTATAGGTCTATGGGGCTAAAGGGCTAAAGGGCTATCGGGTTACAAGGCTATTGGGTTATAAAACACCCGGGCACCCGGGCACCCGGGCACCCGGGCACCCGAACGGGCCGTGGAAATCGGTGGCACACCTCACCTAACCGTACGAATCCGCTACGACCCAGACAAAGGCAAGCTCTGATAGGGGAATCATCATAGCAATATTCACCCTCATCAGATCTTCTTCATCATCGTCATCATCATCGTCATGATCATATCCGACGCCCGTTTTCCACAGCACCCCGCGCATGAGGTTTGCGCGGACAAAGGCTGGCCAAATGGCGGCCAGGATCGCCTTGGCGCTGCGGCTCTGGCTTCACCGCCCGGCCTCGCAGAGCCCCAGAGAAAAAGACTTCTCGACCTGCTCCAAAGCTGCTCGCGCGGGGGGGGGGAGAAAGCTGCAGACCACTTCCTTTTACCATCATAACCGCTGTGCTCAGACCATTTCCGACGCTCATTTTCCAAAGCACCCCACATGCGAAGTTTGCAAGGACAGGGTGGCGGACAAGGGCGTCGGGGCGCAGCGGCGCTGGCCGCTTGTTCTGCCGAGCGGCCTCACAGAGCCCCAAAAAACAAACCTCTTGACCTGCTCCAACCTTGCCGCAATTGCCACTCGTCTGAAATGCGCCTTGCCCCCCGGGCGCGTCGGCGGCACAATCGCCCAACCCCCCACGCAGCTGGAGCGAGTTGAGCAAGCCGTTGGGCGCGCCGTCGGCTGTGGGGCGACATGTAGGCGAAGGACAGGGCGGCCGCGCCCATCTGGAGGCAACGGCGCATGGACTCGGCAATCTCCCAGCGACCACGGCACTGCAGCAGCCCCAGGTGCTGGAACGAGCGGAAGCAATGGATGTCCCCGCCCCCTCGCAGCGACCCAATGGCGCAGTGCGAGTCGCTGATGCCGACGAGGCGCTCGAGGTAGCTGAACCCGCGGGCCAGCCCGCGCAGCTGCCCCAGGCGCGACGCCGCCGTCGGTGAGAGGAGGCCAAAGACGCGCCCCAGCATGTTCAGCAGCGCAGGATCGTCGATCAGGACACTCTGGAAATTTGGCCCTCGGTCCAGTGTCTTCAGAGGGGGGAAGGAAAAGAAGGAAGGGGGGCCAAAAAAAAACGCCCGCGTTGACGTCGCCCCCAGGCCCCCAGGCAAGACGAGGCGCCGCCCGAAAGCAGTCGCGACCGCGCCAGGCCGCAGCAGCACAGGGAAGGCGAGGAGCAGGCACGCCGACGCCCCGCTACAACCCCCGCGTGGGCGGCGAAGGCAAGGGCCAGGAGCGCCTCAACAAACGAGGGGGGGCGCGCATCTCGACTGGCTCGACCCTGCGCCAGCGAGCCACCGCAGCCCAGGCTGGGCGCGGTTGACCGCGGGCCCGGGGCCAGCGAAACTGGACGCCGACAAGGGCCTCGAACCCCCACGAATATGGCGCCTTCGCGTCGTACAAGTACTGCGCGTAGGCGACAAGGGTGGCGTCGAGCAGCTCGACGTCACGCGCGACGTCGCCGGGGCGCGCAGCCCTCGACTCCAGCGGGGCCGCGGGCCCCACCTGTCGAATACGACGATTCACCGACGGGCGGTGGCCGGCCTGACTGTCACTCGGATGCCCCGTCCGACCCGCGAAGCCGTGCGCCGCGAGGCTACACGCGGGCGCGCGGGCGGACCTTCTCCCTGAATTCCGAAACAGCTGCGCAAGACCCGCAGGGGCATCAGCAGCGCGGCGAGCGGCAGCACATGTCGAGCTGCTCGGGCACCGCAACGCACCACTCGCCAGACGCCGCCAGACGCCGCCCTCGCACTTAATGCAGCCTCTAAGATCTAAGACAAGGTGCCGGCGGCCGCGGTCGCATCGCCTTGTTGGCAAAGGCGGAAGCGCCAACCGCCCCTTCCAGGCGGTGGTCTCGCGCCAACGGCCGCCCCGCACCCAGCAATCCATGACGCGCTCGTAGAGCGGCCCCGCGCTGAGGGCCTCCCGCAGCTCCGGAAGTGCCCACCGAAGGGGTCGCCGAGGCTGCCCCCACGCCCAGAGGGCGCCAACGCAGCCGAGAGCCTTCACGAGACCCAAAAGGCTTCCAAGCACTTGCTGCCCAGGGTCTCCTCGGGGCGTCGCCGCGGCCCCCACGGCCGCTGGCGAGTCCGAGAGGACCGCGAGCACGAGTTCACGAATAACGACTGGGCCCCGCAAGGGGGCCCCAGAGCAGCCGCCATCGGCCTGATCCTCACGACAGACTCGATCCTGGGCGAATGCGCCGGGGTCGGCGATTCCCCCGAGAGGGCCGCGCCGCGCGCCGCGGCCGAGGTCGAGCCAGCCGCCGCACTCCAGGGCTGCACTGACGGGGGCCATCGGCCCGCCAAGGGCGTCGGAGGAGACGGGCGGTCGGCGGCCGCTGGCAGTGCGGCGCGAGCTCGCGGCCCAGCTCCAGAGCTCCTCGACGGCGGCAATCGATTCCACCGCCTTGGGGGGGCGCGGTCTGGCCCCGCGCACCCCGGCACCTTCTGTCGGGCCATATGCAGAGTCGCGGGCGCCCCGCGCCCGCGAATATTATTTCCCCGGCGATAACACCTCGAACTGCGAGCCCCACAGATCACCACAGCAAGGCTGCGCCACCGCGCGCCACGGAGCAGCGCCAGGCAAGCGAGGCAGACAAAACAAAAGGCGGACCAGGGGGGGGCGCCACGAGCGCGGCGAGGCGGCCGCGGCAGTTTTCACGCAGCCAAGCCGGAGCGCGCCCGAAATTCGGGGCGGGCCCCGCGGCCGATATTCGGGGGGCCCGAAAGGGGCAGCACAGTGACATGGAAGCTAGAATGAGCTAAACTTGGGCGCCCGAATTATCCGGGGAAACTCGGGCCAGGGGTAACTCGGGCTTGGATTCTCGAAAGAGGCGCCCGAGTTAGCCCTGACCCGAGTTACCCCTGATAACGTGGGACTCTGGACGCCCGAGTTATCCGGGGCGACTCGGGCCCCGGGGTAACTCGGGTTTGGATTCCCGAAAAACGAGCCCGAGTGAACCCTGACCCGAATTACCCCTGATGATTCGGGGCTCTGATAAACAGCACCATCGGTCATGGCCCACATACCGCGAGCACAGAATCACCTCAGGCCAGAGAGGACAATGGCACCGCGCGCAGGGGCCCGGCGGAAGCGAGCGCAGGGAAGGGAGAAGGAATCCAGACCGAGGAGAGAGGGAAACGACTAGAACTCCGCAGGTCGCACCAAGCCGGCGCGACCCTAAGAAATTCCCCCCCCCCCCCAAAAAAAAAAAAAAAAAAAAAAAAACACGCGGCACCGAAAGGCACACGCCACTGCATCTAGGTCGCGGAGGCCCGCCAGCAGCGAAGCGCCGCCACGCCGCGCCGACGCGCGAGCCCGAGGCGGGAGCTAGCGCAGACAAGCCAGCACGAAGAAGCCCAAAACAAAAACAGCTGACCACACTCAGTCCTGCACGAGAGAGACAGCGAAACGATATATATATATATACACATATATATATATATATACACACAGAGAGATAGATAGATAGATAGATAGATAGATAGATCGGTAGATAGATAGATAGATAGATAGATAGATAGATAGATAGATAGATAGAGAGCCAAAGCAATCCGCATTAACAACTGGCAGCAAGACGCCTATCTGTCGCTGTCGGCCGGGCGCCGACGCAGACAGCCATGGCGAAGATCCCCTCCGGAACCCTGTTGGACGATCGTCCGCGGACGGCAACGCCAGGTATGACCTGTGAGTCTACGAGCACGAGATGCGTCCACAATTCACGCCTGGGCCCATAACCGCGCGCTCGACCAGCGATCTAAGGACGACGCCCCCCCGCGCAGAGATACGACGCGACTTCGGCTCGAGAACCCGTAGCTGAGCAGGGCGGTCAACTGTTTGGGCCCTATCCAGGAGCGGGGCAGGGAGTCGCCCCTGGCCCCGCCCCCCAGGACCTCGAGAGGCTCGTCGGAATATGGCGGCCCAGATGGTTCGAACCCCACCGCGCCTGTCTGTCGGGGAGACCACGCCCAAAGCAAGACCGCATCCTCCGGGTTGAACGGGCCGGCGCGACTCCGCCGACGCACATGGCGGCGCCCCAGGCGAAGACCTGTTCCGCCACCGTGGAATCGAGAGAGCCCCCGAACATTGAAAACCGGAGGACCAGCCCCAGAGACTCACCGATCATTGGATTCGGCAGCCAGCGCAAGCTGCGGGACCCACGCCGGGCGCGCGAAGCCACGCGTAGAGCTTATCCACGAGACGCACGGCAGCCCGGCGAAACACCAGATGGCGCACCCAGAACCCGACCAGCCTCCTCACGAGAGCGACAGCTGAGGCCCCGACGAGGACGACGCACGCGGCGATCACTCCGAGCTGTTTGACTTTCACCACCACCCCGCCTACACCGAGACGCGCAGCGATCGCAAGCCCCGCGCCCACGCCGGCAGCGCGCGGCGGGGCGCAGCATCTCCGAGAAGCGCCTGCGGCCCTCGAGGCGCCCGAATCTGATCATCGGCCCGCCGCGCGGCACCGCGCTCGACGACGCCCGCGGCGTCGCAGCCGAGCTCGGCGAAAGCCGCGGCGTCGACGTGGGCGGACCACTTCTTCGGTTCACGCTCGATGGCCCCGTCGACCGCCAGGAGCCACGCTGCCCCCCTGGCACCGCTGATCCTGGCCACTGGGCCCGAGTCTCCAGAGCACGGGGCCGCGACCCCGAAGAATCGGCCGCCGTGGGCGGGCTCGTCCTCCTTCACCTGCTCGGCGGCCGACCCTCTCGAGCAGCGCCCGCAATATCGCGAGCTAGATTGCCTCGTCTGCATCGCGGCCGCATGCCTCGACGAAGACCCCGAAATCGAGGTCGGCCCTCCTTCCTCCCCCGAGCCGCGCGGCTGCCAAGCAGCCCCCGAGCCGTCGCCGGGGCCTCCTGGGCCGCCCTGGACCGGGGAGGCGCCGACGCGAGCCGCGCCCCCAGACGCTGGGCCGCCGTCCTGGGCGGCGCCGCGGGCGGACGGTCTGCTCGGGGCAGACAGGGGCAGGCGCCAGCACGCTCGCGGGGGGGCCCGCTCGGAGGAGCGACCCCGGAGCGGCGGGGGGGGGGCCCGCAGATGCGAGGCCACGAGCCCCTACGCTTCTCTTCTCGACCTGCTCGGATCGGCTCGAGAAGCTCCTCAGCCGGTCGCCGATAGGCCCCTGGAGGTCGCGCTCGAAGCTCCCGATGGGCACTGCGCAGATCGTCGCGAGACACGTTGATGCGCCATGGGGGCGCGGCCCTCCTGGCGCCGCTCGACACAGGCCCCTGCCTCGCCGCGCTCCCCTCGCGCCCACCCGTAGCGAGAGGGGCGGCGCGCGCGGGCATTTCCGCGGGCGCGGCCAGCGGCGGCGGCGCCCGCTGAGGGGGGGCGCTTGGCGGGCGGGAGCGCGGGCCCCAGACCCGCCAGGAGCCCCTCTTCTCCCTCCGCGCCCGGGCTGCCCGCCGCGCAGGCGCCACGCGGCCGACCTGCCCACTCCTGCGCGGCAGCCACGCGGGCTGCGTCGACCTCGTCGTCACCCATGCCCTCGCCATCGCGATCGGCGGCCAGGCACCGCCCCCTGTCGATCTTCCCGTCGACGGAGAGCTGGAAGCCGATGCGCCCCAGGTCGCCCCGGGGGGCGGGGGCGGGGAACGCGACGAGCCGAAGCAGGATCCCAATGTTCCAGTCGTCGGGCTGCAGGGCGAGATCGGCCAGCCCGAGCAGGTCCAGCTGACCAGATCCGCCGACTGAGTCGAAAGACACGATCGCCTCGTCCTCCGCGTCGCTCTCAGTGAGTCGCGCCAGGAACGCTGGCGAGATCTTTATGCTGGCCAAGTCTGCTGGCATTTCCTCGCCCTGGGCCGACCGCAGCGCCACCGAGACATAATACACGGAAGCGAGCGAGCCGGCATCGAAAGGGAAGCAGACGGCGGGAACCACGATGAGGAGCTCCTCAAGCTTGAGGTCGCTGAGGTCGTCTCGCGTCAGGGCGTCGACGGCGACGGGGCCATCGAGCCTCACGAACTTGGCGCCGACGACACGGGCCTCGCACCTCGCTGCCGTGCCAGCGGCTCGGGCCCCGGCTATAGACAACTCGAGCAGCCACGGGCGAAGGAGGACGTCCCTGGATTGCTGCAGCTCCCCAGATGGTAGCGTCGTCGTTGTGTCCTGGTCCAACCGAAGACCTTGACAGTGTATGAAAAGTTCCGCTGCTTGTCGAAGAACCTGCCCATTGCCTCGCCAAACGACGGGAACCGACGCAGGCGATCCCGCCCGCTAGTGTACTTGCCGTCTCCGAGTCTGGCGACGATCGCCTGCCACACGACCGCGCCTCGTCTGCGCACTCCGACGAGGTCCTCGCTTGAACCCGGGGCGGCCCAGATTGTGCAGCAACGGTTTCCAACGGCAACGGCGACCCTAACCATAGGCTCGGCACCTGCTTCCCCTCTGGGCGGCCCGCGATGAGTGCTGCCTGGGACGACGACCCAGGTGACCCTCTTTGGGTCTTCCGCCGCCTCTGGCGCGGCCAGTTCGCCCCTGGGAGCGGCCTTTGCGTAGGCCTCGAATCCACGGGCAGGCTCGTGGACCGCCCGTGCTCTGGCCGCGGGCCCCCCACGCATCAACCGCGCGCGCGCCCAGCGCGCAGCGCGGAGCGGGCTCGGTCCGAGAAAGCTGCAGATCACTTTCTTCTACCATCATAACCGCTGTGCTCACATCATCATCATCATCATCATCATCATCATCATCATCATCATCATCATCATCATCATCATCATCATCATCATCATCATCATCATCATCATCATCATCATCGTCGTCATCATCATCATCGTCGTCATCATCATCATCATCATCATCATCATCATCATCATCATCATCATCATCATCATCGTCATCATCATCATCCTCATCATCATCATCATCATCATCATATTCATCATCATCATCATCATCATCTTCATCTTCATCATCATCACCACCATCATCATAATCAGAATCATCATCAGCATCATCATCATAATCATCATCATCATCATCATCATCATCATCATCATCATCTGCATCCTCATCATCATCATCATCGTCATCATCGTCCTCATCATCACCATCATCCGAATTATCATCACCACCAGCATCATCGGCAGCATCGTCGTCATCATCACCCATCATCAGCATAATCATCACCCATCATCAGCATCATCAGCATCATCACCATCAGCAGCAGCTGCCTCAGCATCAGCATCATCATCATCAACCCTCAGTATCATCCATCATCAACATCATCAGCAGCAGCAGCAGCATCATCATCGCCATCAGCATCATCGTCATCATCGTCATAACCATCATCATAAGCATCATCATCATCAACATCATCAGCAGCAGCAGCAACATCATCATAATAGGCGGAGCCCGCTCGGAAAACCCTAGAGTTTGGCATCTCGGAAGGCCCAGGAGGCCTCTCGGAAGGCCCTGGAGGTCTCTCGGAAGGCCCAAGAGGCCCGTCGGAAGGCCCAAGAAGTCTCTCGTGAGGCCTAAGAGGCCTATCGGGAGGCCCCTCGGATAGCCTAAGAAGCTCCTCGGGAAGCCCAAAACGGCTTTGGGGAGGCCCGAGAGGCCTCTCGGAAAGCCCAAGAGGCTCCTCGGGAGGCCCAAGGGGCCTCTCGGGAGTCGCCCAAGAGGCCTCTCGGGAGTCGCCCAAGAGGCCTCTCGGGGGGCCCAGGAGGCCTCTCGGGAGGCCCAAGAGGCCTCTCGAGGGGCCCAGGAAGCGTACCACAACAGTGCTTCACACCAGCGCTGGGGACATCTTGAACTTGGCTGCCGGGGATTGGACCCCTTCTGCCGAGGGTGGCACCCTTCTGCCGGGGATCGCCTTTTCCTCGCCTCCGCGACCTGCCCCCTCGCCCCCCCCCCCTTTTCTCGCCGCTTCCTCGCCTCCCCCGACCTTGCCTTGTTCTCGCCCCCCTCGACCTGCCCCCTCGCCGTGCGCGCCGCCACGGCACCCTCTGCGTCCCTGCACTGCCGCCGCCCCGCGGGGCCCCGCGGGGTCGGAAGACCAGGGGGCGGCCTCCGAGTCCAGCTCCGCGCGCGGCGGTCTCCGGCCGAGCGCCGCCGCCGGGCGTGCGCCGCAGGCAGGAGGTGCAAAGAAAAAGGCGCAGACCCAGACTCCTCCTCCTCCTCCTCCTCCTCATCCTCCTCCTCCTCCGCCTCCTCCTCCTCCTCCTCCTCCTCCTCCTCCTCCTCCTCCTCCTCCTCCTCCTCCTCCATCGCGTCGCTAAATTACTCCGACGGAAGGACCCTACGTGAGAATATGTTTTGCTTGCCCTTACCATTTTCCTCCTCGCCCTGACGGACACTCTCCTCTCGCCCGCCGTTCTGCCCTCACCTACTCCCCCTCCTTATATCTCTCCTCCTCCTCCTTCTTCTCCACTTCCTCCTCATCATCACCCCCTCCCTACCCCTTCCCCGTCCTCGTCCTTCCCTGCTTCTTCTCCGCGCGCTCATCCCCTTCCCTCTGGTCGGGCAAGCAAATCGATTTTCCTCGGCGGATTACCCGCTCGGATTACCAACATGAAGTGCGGGACCCATAGGGAGGGGGTTCCCTTCTGAGACTTCCTCACAATTCACTCACAGACGAGGCTCCCGCTTGATACTTCCTCCAAATTCAAACCTGGGGAACCCAAAAGTGACGACAGTTACCGGTTGCCGATGACCCGCTCGGATTACCAACATGAAGTGCGGGACCCATAGGGAGGGGGTTCCCGTCTGAGACTTCCTCACAATTCACTCACAGACGAGGCTCCCGCTTGATAACTCCTCCACACTCAAGCCTGAGGAGCCCAAAAGTGGCGACAGTTGCAAGTTGCCGATGACCCGCTCGGATTACCGACATGAAGTGCGGGACGCATAGGGAGGGGCTCCCCTCTGAGACTTCCTCACAATTCACTCACAGACGAGGCTCCCGCTTGATACTTCCTCCAAATTCAAAACTGAGGAGCCCAAAAATGGCGACAGTTACCGGTTGCCGATGACCCGCTCGGATTACCGACATGAAGTGCGGGACCCATGAAAAAAAGCCTCCCGCCTGAGACGTCCTCACAATTCACTCACAGACGAGGCTCCCGCTTGATACTTCCTCCAAGTTCAAGCCTGGGGAGCCCAAAAGTGACGACAATTACAGGTTGCCGATGGCCCGCTCGGATTACCAACATGAAGTGCGGAACCCATAGGAGGGGGCTCCCGCATGAAACTTTCTCACAATTCACCCACAGACGAGGCTCCCGCTTGATAACCCCTTCCAAATTCAAGCATGAGGAGCCCAAGAGTGGCGACAGTTACAGGTTGCCGATGACCCGCTCGGATTACCAACATGAAGTGCGGGACCCATAGGGAGGGGGCTCCCGCCTGAGACTTCCTTACAATTCGCTCAGAGACGAGGCTCCCGCTTGATAACCCCTTCCAAATTCAAGCCTGGGGAGCCCAAAACTGACGACAGTTACAGGTTGCCGATGACCCGCTCGGATTACCAATATGAAACGCGGGCCCCATAGAGGAGGGGCTCCCGCCTGAGACTTCCTCACAATTCACTCGAAGACGAGGCTCCCGCTTGATACTTCCTCCAAATTCAAGCCTGAGGAGCCCAAAAATGGCGACAGTTACCGGTTGCCGATGACCCGCTCGGATTACCGACATGAAGTGCGGGACGCATAGGGAGGGGGCTCCCTTCTGAGACTTCCTCACAATTCACTCACAGACGAGGCTCCCGCTTGATAACTCCTCCAAATTCAAGCCTGAGGAGCCCAAAACTGACGACAGTTACAGGTTGCCGATGACCCGCTCGGATTACCAACATGAAGTGCGGGACCCATAAGGAGGGGGCTCCCGCCTGACTGAAACTTCCTCGGGTGATATAAGCGAGTGACGGTGATGAGCGAGTGAGCGAGTGAGCGAATGAGTGAGTGAGTGAGTGAGGGGGTGGGTGGGTCGGTGGGTGGGTGAGTGACGGAGATGAGTGGTTATGAGTGCGATGATGATGATGATGATGATGATGATGATGATGATGACGATGATGATGATGATGATGATGATGATGATGATGATGATGATGATGATGATGGTGATGATGCTGCTGCTGATGATGATGATGGTGATGGTGATGATGATGCTGATGATGATGAGGAGGATGATGATGATGAGATTGGTGATGATGATGATGATGACGATGATGATGATTATGATGATGATGATGATGATGATGATGATGATGATGATGATGATGATGATGATGATGATGATGATGATGATGATGATGATGATGATGGTGGCGATGATGAGGATGAGGATGATAATGATGATGATGAGGAAGGAGGGAGAGGAGAGGGAGGAGGAGAAGGAGGAGGAGGAGAGATCCTGCGCGGAGGGTGTGCAAAGAAAACAAAAAAAAAAAACACTTAGGATGTGGGGAAACAGTGACGACAGTTACACGTTTCGGATGACCCGCTCGGATTACCAACATGAAGTGCGGGACCCATAGGGAGGGGGGCCCCCGCCTGAGACTTCCTCGCAATTCACTCACAGACGAGGCTCCCGCTCGATATTTCCTCCAAATTCAAGCCTGAGGAGCCCAAAAGTGACGACAATTACAGGTTGCCGATGACCCGCTCGGATTACCAACATGAAACGCGGGCCCCACAGGGAGGGGGCTCCCGCCTGAGACTTCCTCACAATTCACTCACAGACGAGGCTCCCGCTTGATACTTCCCCAAAATTCAAGCCTAAGGAGCCCAAAAGTGACGACAGTTACAGGTTGCCGATGACCCGCTCGGATTACCAACATGAAGGGCGGGACCCATAGGAAGGGGGGCTCCCGCCTGAGACTTCCTCGCAATTCACTCACAGACGAGGCTCCCGCTCGATACTTCCTCCACACTCAAGCCTGAGGAGCCCAAAAGTGACGACAGTTACAGGTTGCCGATGACCCGCTCGGATTACCAACAAGAAGTGCGGGCCTCATAGGGAGGGGGCTCCCGCCTGAGACTTCCTCACAATTCACTCACAGACGAGGCTCCCGCTTGATACTTCCTCCAAATTCAAACCTGAGGAACCCAGAAGTGACGACAGTTACAGGTTGAGGATGACCCGCTCGGATTACCAACATGAAGTGCGGGACCCATAGCAAGAGGGCTTCCCACCTGAGACTTCCCCGCAATTCACTCACAGACGAGGCTCCCGCTCGATACGTCCTCCACACTCAGGCCTGAGGAGCCCAAGAGTGACGACAGATACAGGTTGAGGATGACCCGCTCGGATTACCAACATGAAGTGCGGGACCCACAGGGAGGGGGCTTCCGCCTGAGACTTCCTCACAATTGACTCACAGACGAGTGCGTGATGACGAAGTGATGAGCGAGTAGTGATGATGAGTGAGTGATGATGACGATAATGATGAGTGAGTGAGTGAGTGAGTGAGTGAGTGATCGAGTGATGATGATGGTGATGATGATGATGAGTGATGATGATGAGTGATCGTGCGATGCTGATGGTGACTGGTGGTGATGATGAGAACGAAGTGATGAGTGAGCGTGTAGTGACGATGCTGATGATGATGATGGTGATGATGATAATTATGATGATGATGATGATGATGATGATGATGATGATGATGATGATGATGATGATGATGATGATGATGATGATGCTGATGCTGATGCTGATGCTGATGATGATGATGATGATGATGATGATGATGATGATGATGATGATGATGATGATGATGGTGACGATCGTGCGGTGCTGATGATGATGAGTGATCGTGCGATGCTGATGGTGATGCTGATGGTGATGATGATGATGATGATGATGTTGATGATGATGATGATGATGATGATGATGATGATGATGATGATGATGATGATGATGATGATGATGATGATGATGATGAGTGGGGAGTGATGGTGATGGTGATGATGATGAGGAGGAGGAGGAGGAGGAGGAAGCAAGGAGGAGGAGAAGAGAGTGAGGAGGAGGAGGATGAGGAGGAGGAGGAGGAGGAGGAGAGATTCTGCGCGGAGGGTGTGCAGAGAAAACAAGAACCCCCACTTAGGATGTGGGGAAAAAATCAGAGCGGAAGTTTGTGGCCGTTTTCGGCCTCGGAGGGCCCTCGCCGGGCCTCGGGACCGCCGAAAAGGACTCAGGAGGAAACAAAAAAAGAGGGTCCTGGGAGAGGGTCGGGACTTCCAGGGACCCCGCATTGAAAAAATCAGGATGTCGCACGTCTGGGGACGAATAGGAAACTGCACACGGCAGGTTCGTGTCGTGACGACCCCGCGGTTTATTTCTGACACCGCGTGGATCATTGTTGTTGCTGTGCTCAGATGTGACGCAAAGCTGCTCCTGAGAACACAAACCTGACGCACGACGACATGATAGCATACTTACACACCAGACACACAGCGCTCACTCCCGACCAGTCCTGTCACTTTACGGGACGGGAAAACGAACACAGCCACTGCGTTTCTTTTGTTGCCGCCTTCCAGCCAGCAGAAACAAAGCAGTGGCTGTGGTCATTTTCGTTGAGCTTGGCACCAGAGAAATGACCACAACCACTGCTTCTTTTTCGGCCAGCTGGAAGGCGGCGCAAACAAGAAGCAGTGGCTGTGGTCATTTTCCCGCCCCGCAACTTCTCAACATGCATTGCATCCACCCCTCGGTGGATCGTTCAACCCTGAATACTCGGCGGCTTCTCGCTCGCCCGAGCGCTCCGCACAGGCCACTTCTGGCCCGCTGGCGGCGTTCCGCCCTGAGCGCCCGCGGCGGGGTCGCCGCTGGCCGACACGACGCGAACGTACCGTAAACATTGACGTTTGGAGCTCCGCGTAAGTCGGGCCTGTCCCTCTACAGGGGGGATATCCAAAAATAGTAGACAATAATCCGGGAACTACTCGTTCAAACTATGTTTGGGCATATTTTGAATATTTGAGAATTCTGTTTAATTCTTCGTCCAGAATCCCCCTGTAGGGGGACGAACCCTACCTGAAGCTCCGCGCGGATTTCTTGGATCTGCACTGGACCCCCCTCCCTCACGCGCGGAGCGCGCCAGACGCGGCGCCAGAGACGTCGCCAGTGGGGCCCGGCGGAGCTCTGAAAGTTCATGGTTGTGCCGTTTCGTCCGCTTCGAAGGAAGAGAGAACGAAAGGCAGAGGAAGGAGAAAGAGAGAGAGAGGGGGGAGGAGAGAGGGAGAGGCAGGAGCCACGAGACGAACCTAGGCGTGGCTCCCCCTCGATCGGAAGGCTGGTTCAGAACAGGAGGTTGGAACGTCGCCGCGTGGCGCCTGCGACGCCGTGCAGAAGATCATTCGGATCACCCGGTGGCCCCCAGAAGGCGTGGTGATCACAGCGCGTGGTGGGTCCGTGGGATTTTTATATTTTTTTTTATTTTTTTTTTTTCAGGTGGACGCGGTACAATTTTGAGCCCAGTGCCGCTCCCCGCCAGCCCTTGCTGCGACGCTATCGGCCACGCGGCTGGGACAACAAACGGCCCGCAGGGGAACCAAAATCGACGGGCTGGCATCCCCCGAATCTGCCGCTCCTCCCCTTTTTGGTGGGTCCGTGGGAATTGGGGGTCACCGCACGGTCCTGGGACTCGGGTCTTCCTCCGAGGACGCCTCGGGCGAACGGGGCCTCCGAGGCACCGAGACCCTGCGGCGACGGACGGCGCGGTGGGGCCCCTGTGGGATCTTGCGCGGCCCGTCGCCACGCGGCCTTGGGACCCCCGACTCGCAGCCTGCGCCCGAAGTCAGCCCCTCCTCTGGTTCCCAGGGCTCGCGCTTCTCGGGGCCAACGGCTGCCTGGCACCGGCGTCGAGCAGAAGGCCAGGGAAAGGCATGCGCCTCACGGCCCCTCGGGGGACTCGTCCGAGTCCTCGGAGCTGGCGTCCCAGAGGCTGGTGCTGGGCACGAGCTGGCGGTCAGCCTCGCCCCTGAGGTCGTCGGGCCCCCAATAGAGAGCGTCCGAGTGGAGAATGTCGGAGCACGGACCCCAGTAGTGCTCGTCGGAGTGCGCCACGTCCGAGTTGACGTTCCAGGCGTCCGCCTGGTGCACAATCTTCGGGCGCACGCAGTACGACTTGATGCTGCCAGAAGCGCACGCCGCGGCCATCCAATTGTCGACGGGCTCATTGACTGGCAGCTGGTCCAGGAGGATGCGAGCGCCTGCTGGCCAAATGACGTACGCCACCGTCGTCCAGACGTACTCCGACTCCACCAACTCCGGGGACACCTCCCGCTTCCAGTCGGCGGCCTGACTGTACCCCAAGTAGAGAACGTGTGCGTCGCCGGGCAAGGCCCGGAGTGCGCGCGGCAGCGTGTCCGCGAAGTCGGCCGTCGGCGCCGCGTCGTCCTCCAGCACCAGCAGGGGCCTGTTGCCACCGCCAGCGAGCTCCAGGCAGTGCCTCCAGGCCCTTATGTGCGACATGGCGCAGCCCCTCTCGCCTGGGCTCAACGCCAGCGTCCGGACCTGGTACGTGTCCAGGTCGTTCCAGCCTTTCCTAATGGAGGAGCCACAACAAGATCAGTGACACGCAGCCATAGGGAAACCGATCAGCATGATATTGTCGAAACGCCACCAGGCCCTCGGACAAACAGATAACAAAAAAAACGACGGAGTAGCACACTGACGGGCTCCCCACTGCGGCGTGTCATCGGTACCCTTTTCCTCCCCCGACCTAACAGCTCGCATCTTCTGATCCGCCGTCATGCCCCCTGGCACGCTGCGACGCGACATAATATCAAGCGCTGTCTGGCAACGATGTTGCAATGTTCTGAGAGCCCAGTAATGGCGCTCTGCTACGCGCACCCCCTTCCCGAGCCTACCGGGCGATCTGGCGCCTCCCCGGCGGTTCCCGGAGCCTCCGTGAAGCCGGAGACCTGTCACCGCGCAGCAGGCACTGAGTAGAGTGCCCGCAGGCTGCTTAGATCCATCGGACGCTCAACTGAACATCATAGACACGACCCCCAAGTCGCGCGTGCTCCTGGGCCTTTTTTCTGGCCGCTCTCGGGACTCGCCGCGTGATTTTCCCAAAGGCACCCACGTGCCTCAAAATGGCCCAAAAGGGGCATCTTGCAGGTCTGCCGGCTCCTTCCTTGGGCCGTCTTGGAAGCCCTGGGTACCAAGATACAAAAATGATTGCACAAACACATACACACATAGTATCAAAATAGGCTCGCTTATAAGAGTCTTAGCCCAATGGCATAGAGAAATGGCCCACTGATATGCCCCCTCTACTTTGCCCCTACACGCGTCCTCTGTTGCGCATGAGTTACTCTGTTGCGCGTGTCTGTATATGCTATCCGCATGGCTGTCTAGCTTGCACCTACACGCGCCCTCTGCTGGTAGAGTAGAACAGAGTAGAGTAGAACAGATAATCGTATAAGAGTAGAGTGGAGCAACATTGAGTGGAGTAGAGCAGAACAGACTAGAGTACAGTAGAGGAACGTAGATCATAGCAGAAATATAATAGATTGGAATATGATCAAACAGAGTAGAGCCGAGCTGAGCAGAATAGGAGTAGGGTCGATGTTAGGCAGAAGCTGAATAGGGTCGGGCAGAATAGAGTAGAGCTAGAGCAGAGCAGATACAATCATAGTAGAGGAGAGTAGAGTATGAGTAAAGTAAGAGTGTAATAAAAGTGGGGGGATGAAACAGAGGAGAGTAGAGTATATGGTAGAGTAGAGGTAAATAAAACAGCGTAGAGAAGAGCAGACTCGAGTAGAGCAGATTAGAATAGAGGGGAGTCGGCCAAAATAGAGAAGCGCACACTAGAGCAGGGTGGAAGTACCGCAGGAGTAGAATAGGATAGGATAGAGTAGAGTAAAATAGAGTAGAGTAGAGTAGAGTAGGGTAGAGTAGGGTAGAGTAGAGTAGAGTATAATAGAGTAGAGTAGAGTCAAGAAGAGTAGAGCTGAGAAGAGTAGAGTAGAGTAGAATAGAGTATAATAGAGTAGAATAGAGTAGAGGGTAGAGTAGAGTGGAGTAGGGTCCAGAAGGAAGGGGGTGCAGGGTAGGGTAGGAAAGGGTAGAGTAGTGTGGAGCAGAGTAGAGCAAAGTAGAATCGAGTAGGGCGAATGGTGGGAGCAGAACCAGGCAGAACATATTAGGATGGAGCAGAGTAGAGGTGAGCGGCGTAGATTAGAATAGGGCAGAGTAGAGTAGAGCAGAAGTGGAGTAGAGTAGAGTAGATTAGAGATTGTTTCTGGACGCGGACAGACGATGGACATCGATACGAAGGTCTCGTCTTGATTCTGCAACATCTCACTGCCCGAGCGCACGCCGCCGAAACAGCGGTGCTGGACTGCCAGTTTCCGCGCCCACACGCAGATGCCGCCACACACTCGCTCCCGCGGCTCCTGCGTGAAACCCAGATGCCGATACACACTCACACTGGCATGACACATCTGCCATGACGCTCTGGACGATCACACGGGGGAGGGAGCAGGAGGATGAGGAGGAGGAGGAGGAGGAGGAGGAGGAGGAGAGGAGGGAGAAGAAGCACGAGTGGAGAGGAGGGGAGAGGAGGGAGAGGAGGGAGAGGAGAGGAGAGGAGGGAGAGGAGCAGGAGGATGAGGAGCACGAGGATGAAGAGGACGAGGAGGAGAGGAGAGGAGAGGATGAGGAGGACGAGGACGAGGACGAGGAGAGGAGCGGGCAGCGTGGTTGCCAAAATTGTTGCCTCATGCACCGGAGGCCTGACTACAGCAGCATCCCAGAAGTAAAAAGGCCCCGGCAAGACGGAGGAGACGAGGAGGACGAGGAGGAGGAGGAGGAAGAGGAGGGGAGAGGCGAAGGAGGAACAAAACCCTCCTGGAACAGTGCTCCAGCCAACCTGCCATAGGCGAGCCTTTGCGCGCATCCCGCGGACTGACACATGCGCAAAGTTGTATGTCGGAGTCCAAGCTCCGTGAACTATCACGCAGACTTCAACGACTGGCAAGTGCGAGCACACAGACGGAATGAACCCAGCCACGCATGGTGGAGAAATCGCGCAGCGTCAGCCGCCGTCGCGCCAGTGCCGAGACAGGTCGCACGCACGGACAAACACGTCAACAGGGAGGGGGGGAGGAGCAGGAGGAGGACCAAAAGGA